>JAAAKM020000183.1:0-30295 GCA_010016025.2 Alatinidae sp. Z8VKAUB7J3 | reverse complement strand
GGCGGCGGAGCGATCGCGCTCGTCGCGCTGGGCGTCTTGACGCTCGGCGAGCAGGGCTTCGTGAAGGCTCTCGGCCGGGAGGGCGGCGACGAACACACGCCGCTGGTCGGAGGTGGCGGCGGTAGTGGCGGGACCATCGTGCTCAGCGCTGCGAGCTTCGCGAGCCTCGGGCGCCTGTGGGTGCATGGCGGCGCTGGCGGCGACGGCGGTCTGCTGGGTGGCGGCGGTGGCAGCGGCGGACGCATCGTACTGTTCGCCGACGAGCTGCTCGCGCCCGGACAGATCGACTTCGGCGGCGGACGTGGCGGCGGAGGCGCCGGACCGGGTCAATCCGGAGGAGCTGGATTCGCTCGCGCCTTCATCGGCCACGACGGGGACATCGGCGCGACTCCCGTCGTGGCTACCGACCTGGTCGGTCGACGAGACTAGGATGTGGTAGTTGGAGCTTGCTCGGACAGGTCGCCCTCCTGGCAGGGGACCTGTCCGACGACAGCGCTGCCGTCCGCTTCGGCAGCGCCTCGCTCGACCTCACCACCGACGCCTGGGGCAAGCTCGACAGCGCCACGTCGCCCGCCGGCACCACCGTCGACGGCCACGACCTGCACGGCGACCGCGTCGCGAAATCCGGCCCCGCCGCCGAGGCCCATGACTTCGACACCCCTGCGTTCCGCGACGGACGCTGGCTATCGCACCTCGACGTCGGTGGCCGTCGCCTCGCCGAGCTCGACCACGCCGTCCTCTTCTACCATCCGGGCCATCTCTGCGGCGTCCGAAGCTACTTCCGAAAACTCATGGCCACCCGGGCGGATTCGTCCTGGAGCGCCACGCCGCCCACGTTCGTACCCGCGGCAGTATCCGCTCAGGGCAGGGCGGCGACGTCGCTGACCGCACAGCTCGTCGTGTCCACCGCCTGCAACAGCAGCCCACAGGCGGCAGCCGGAGCCGTCTGGCTCAGCTCGGCGATGCCGGCTCCGTCGGCGGTGACGGTCGCGAGCAGTTGGAACGACGCCAGGCCGAGCTCGGTCCCGGCGCACGGACCTCCCGGTGGTAAGGTCGAAGAGCCGGTCGACGTCGACCAGAAGATGCCGACCGTCGCGTGCGGAGTGAGCTCGGTCACCTGGAGCTCGACCGTACCGGGACAAGCGCCGGACGCCGCCAGCCGCGCCGGCGGCGCGACCGCCCACAGCTCGGCGCCGTGGACTCCGTCGTCGGCACGGAAGAACAGACGTCCGTTCGAAGCGGTGGGCTCGCCCGGGCTCGAGCTACAGGTTCCCGGACAGATGTCGGCGGCCAGCTCGGTCCCCTCGACCGTGCCGTCGGTTCGCCACAACTCGCTCCCTTCGGTCTCGTTGCGGGCCGAGAAGTAGAGCGCACCGTCCAGCTCGGCCATCCAGGTCGGGCTCGAGGCCGACTCCCCGGGCCAGATGTCGCGCAGCAGCCGAGTGCCGGTCTCGGTGCCGTCGGAGGCCCACAGCTCGTATCCGAGGACACCGTCGTTGCTGGTGAAGATGGCCGTGCCGGCGAGGTCGAAGATCCTCTGCGGTAGCGATGAGCACTCGCCCGGACAGATGTCGCGCACCTGCGAGGTTCCGGCCTCGGTTCCGTCGCTCACCCACAGCTCGCCTCCCGACACGCCATCGTCGGCGGTGAAGAACAGCCGGTCGCCGACCACCACCAGGTCGCTCAGGATCGGCTCCGACGAGCACGGTCCCGGACAGATGTCCCGGACCAACACCGTTCCGGCCGACGTGCCGTCGGAGCACCACAGCTCATCGCCGTGGACGCCGTCGTCGGCACGGAAGCAGACCCGCCCGTCGAAGACGGTGAGCTGAAAGGGGAGGTCGGGGAAGTCGACCGCCGTGTAGGTTCCGTCGATCGTGCCATCGGTGCGCCATAGACCCGACCCCTCCGTGTCGGAGACGGCCGGGAAGTAGAGAACACCGTCGAGCTGGGCCCACGAGAACACCAACGACGGCTGCGGAGCGTCGCTGAGCAGGATCGTCCCGGCCTCGGTCCCGTCGGAGCGGTAGGGGCGGAACCCGAGGTTCTCCGTATTGGCGAAGAAGAACAGAGTATTGCGCATCTCCGTCGGATGCTCGGGACGGGACCCGAAGCTGCCCTCCCAGATGTCCTTCACCTGGAAGGTCCCCGCCTCGGTGCCGTCGCTGGTCCACAGCTCCGATCCGTGGACACCGTCGCTGGCCGAGCAGAACAGCCTTCCGTTGGCTTCGGCCAGCTCCTCCAGGCCGGACGAGAAGAAGCCCGGCTTGATGTCCTTCACCCGTACGGTGCCGACGCTGCTGCCGTCGGACTTCCACAGCTCGGTGCCGGCCCCGTCCGCGCCGTTGGCGGCGAAGAACAGCGTGCCCTCGACATCGGTCAGTCCCTGGAGAAACGGATCGGAGCCGCCCCCGTAGATGTCTCGGACGAGGTAGACCGGCTCCGCGAACGCGGCGGGCACGAGGTAGAGACTCAAGGCCATCGCGGTACGGTTCGACCGTCGGCGTCTCGATCGCTGCACGCTTCTTTCCCCCCGTGGTGTCCCGGTCGAGGCCGCCCTCACGTCGGTGTGCCGTCGGCCGTCGAAGCCGACGGGGCGCTCCCGGTTACGGTCGATTCTAGGCGATCCCGGCCCCGAGCCGGGCGGCCTCGACGTCCGGCTCCAGGGTTCGGCGCAGATCCCCGCGCCCCGACGCCGGCGACCTTCACGTCGCCGAGCGACATCACCGACGGCACCCGCGTGCCTCGACGAGCCCGTCCACCGGGCCGGGCCATGACGCCACTCGGCGACGGCCGTGAGTGCCGGCTCCTCGAATTTCCGTGTGTCGATGCACTTCACGGGCGACGTCGTGTTCGAGTCCGGTCGCGGTGGACCGAGAGCCCGTACCGGTCCGTACACGAGCGACGCCGTACTCCGGCGGTCGCCGAGCGGGACGGGCGAGGGGTGGCTCGTCAACCCGATACCGGAGGCACCCGAGACGCATCCGTCCTCGGCTTCGTGGCCCGTACGGTATCCTGTGTCGATGAGCCCACGAGCGCCGCGACGATCCGACCCTCCGCGCATCACGCCTCGCAGCCGGAGCACGAACCGTGCCGTGTTCGGGCTCGTGCTGACCACGGCCGTCTGTAGTCTCGTGCGCGGTGAGCCCGACGCCCGTGTCGAGTCACCCGCCGAGCTGCTGATCGCGGGAGCGAGGGTCGTGGAGCCCTCGACGGGGACCGTCACCGCGCCGCGCGACCTGTTCGTCGCCGACGGGCGGATCATCGCGGTCGCCGAGGCCGGCACGCTCCCGCACCGGTGGGCGAGCCGGGTCGTCGACGCGTCCGACCTCTACGCCCTCCCGGGCCTGATCGACGTTCACGCCCACATCGGCGATGGCGGGCTCGGCGCGCAGGGCCAGAGCGATCGGGAGGGCGCCCTCGCCCAGTTCCTGCGGTACGGTGTCACGACGATCTTCGTCCCGGGAGGGGGCGGCGGCAACGACGAGCAGCTCGCGCGCTGGAAGACGCGCTGTCGATCGGGCGAGCTCCCGTGTCCCGACGTCTACGGCTCCGGCAACCTGATCACGGCTCCGTGGAGCCACCCGATCGGGACGATCTGGGGTCTGCCGCCCGACGCCGACCCTGCCGAGGTACACGCGCGCGGCGCCGTGGCTCTGGCCGAGGAGGAGCCGGCCGGACCGCTGCTCGACAGGAAGCTCGCCGCCGGGGTCGACGCGATCAAGATCGTGATCGAGGACGGGATCGGCCCGCGTACCCCGATGCCGCGGCTGTCGGCCGACAAGGTCGCCGAGATCGTCCGCGAGGCTCACGCGCGCGACCTCCGGGTCTTCACCCACGTCAGCATGAGACGCCACGCCGACGATGCCGTCGGTGCCGGGGTCGACGGACTGATGCACGCCACGGACGACCGTCTGCCCGATCGCCTCATCGAGGCGATGGCGACCCAGAGGACGTTCTTCGTCGCCACGCTCGCCCTGCTCGACGGGCTCTTCTCCCACGCCGAAGGCGAGTTCGGATACGAGCCGTTCGCCCTGGCCGGCGTCTCACCCCGGGCGATCGCGAGCCTCGACGATCCGCACTGGCGCACGACTCCCTACGCCTACGATACGGCCGAGGAGGCGCGTGGCGTGCGGGCCGTCGTCCAGGAGAACGTCCGCCGCCTCGCCGCGGCCGGAGTCCCCTTCGCCCTCGGCAGCGACGCCAACAACCCGCGCGTGTTCCCCGGCTACTCGGCTCACCAGGAGCTCGCGCTGCTGGTCGAGGCCGGGCTGTCCGATGCGCAGGCGCTCGCCGCCGCGACGACGGGGGGCGCCGCCTTCCTGAAGGCCGAAGACCGGCTCGGCCGCATCGCACCCGGCTACGAGGCCGACCTCCTCCTGCTCGGCTCGAATCCGCTCGACGGCGTCCGCGCCACGCGCGATCTGCGCATGGTGGTGTCGGATGGACGGCCCGTGCCGGGTTCCGTGTCGGCGACTCCGCGCCACGCTCCCCCCCGGCCCTGAGCGCCTCCGGCGGAGCTCGTGGACGCCCTCCCCGAGAAACCGTCCGGAGCTCACCGGTTCGAGCGACCGACGGCCTCCGTGACGTGGAGCGACACGTCGTCGATCTGCAGCCAGGTGTCGACGCCCGCCGCCTCGATGGCGGCGAACAGCTCGATCTCCTCGGCGTCGCGACTCGAGAAGTGCAGCTCCACGGGTGTGTACTCCGGAACGACGGGGAGAGCGACCTCGCGCAGCAGCGTGCCGTCGGGTCGGCGCGCCCCGAGCGTGCCCTCGGTCGACGTGTCGGAGCTCCGCACCCAGGCCCGGAGTCGGTAGCTCGTCCACGGCACGACCGAGACGCTCTGGACGATGGCGTGGCGGCCGGCGGTGTCGCGGAGCCACGCGTTGTTGGCGCCCCGGTGTGCCAGCCCGAGTCGAGAATCGATACCGCCGCTGCCTTCCACCCGCCACGGGCCGCCGACCGTACCGCCGAGCTGGTCCTCGAACCCCGGGTCGAGCATCCGCTGGTGGAGCGACCGGACGGAGACGTCGTCGATCTGCACGTAGACGTCCGAGCCGTCCGGCACGAGCTGCACGAACGCCTCGATCGTTCCGCTCGCGCCACTGTCGAACGGTACGTAGACGGGCGTGTATCCAGGCTCCGCCGCGAACCGCCGCTCGGCGAGCAGCGTGCCGTCCGCGCCGCGCACGCCGACGGCCGTATCGAGCGCGCCCGCCGAGCCCCGCACCCAGGCCTGGAGCACGTAGTCGTCCCCGTCGACGGCGTCGACGCTCTGGCGCAGCTCGTGGGTACCGGACGTCGAACGCAACCAGGCGTTGTTCCGGCCAGTGCGGGCGAGGCCGAGGTCGCGGTCGATCCCGCCGCTGCCCGATACGACCCACGGGCCGACCGCTCCCACTCTCTCCCGATCCTCGAATCCGGGGTCGAGCACGAGCTGCGGCCGGGGTCTCACGGACACGCCGTCGACGAGTAGAAAGCGGTCCGGACGCGGCCCCGGGACGGCGCGCGTCCGCACGTACAGCTCCAGCTCCGTGTGATGGTCGGAGTCGAGATCGAGCTCGAGCGATAGCCAGCTCGTGGCGGCCGTGAACGACCGGCTCCGCCACGGGCGTCCGTCGGCGTCCCGCAACCCGAAGGAGCCGGAGACCTCACCCTGCGCGGCGCGCACCTGCACCGTGGCCCGGTAGCCGCTGCCGGGGGTGACGACCAGCGATTGCGCCAGCTCCGCGGGCAGGGTCGATGCGGCGAGCACGGCGTGGCCGGCGCCGGAGTGAGCTCGACCGTCGCGAGCGACCGCGACCTGGCCGAGCGTTGCCCATGACGCCGGAGGCTCGCCGACGTCGTCCATCTCGAAGCCACCGTCGGCCACCAGCTCGTCGTTCTCGACCAGGGAGGCGTCGTCGATCTGCACCCACGCGTCCTCGCCGCGCGCCGTGAAACCGACGACCAGCTCGGCCAGTGTCGTCGTGCCGCTGTCCAGGTCGACGGTGACCGGCGTGTACTCCTCCAGGCCGTCGAACGCGATCTCGTGCAGCACCGCATCGCCGCCCATGCGGACGCCCAGAGTACCCTCGACCCGCGCCTGGGAGCTCCGCAGCCATGCGCTGAGGCGATACCCCGTGTGCGGTCGCAACGCCACCGACTGGCGCACGGCGTGGGTGCCGCTCGTGCTACGGAGGAAGGCGTTGTTCGCACCGCCGTGCGCATTCCCGAGATCGAGATCGACGCCGCCGGCCCCGTCGATACGCCAGGGAGCGCCGAGGGCTCCGGTCGTCTGATCCTCGAACCCGGGATCGCTCACCTGGTCGTCGCCGTGCTCGTCGGTCGTGACCTCCGCCCGCATCAGGAAGACGTTGTACGGCCCCCACTGGGACATCAGGAACACCAGCTCCTCGGTATCCGCGAACCAGGGGTGGAGGTAGGCGCCGTAGAGCGCCGGGTACTCACTACCACGCACCAGGATCCGCTCACCCGTCCACGGGCCGACCAGGGCCGGCGCGTCGCGCAGGACGATGGCGGCTCGATCCTCGTCGAGATAGGTCATCAGCCATCGACCCAGGTGAGCGTTGAACAGCACCGAAGTCTCGCCGACGGGAGCCGGAACGATCGGCGCCGACGCTCCCTCGTCGGAGCTCCAGCCGACGCCATCCCAGTACTCCCAGGCATCGACTTCGAGCAACTCCGTCGCGGCCACCCGGGCCAACGAAACCTCGCCGAAGCGACCAGCGGGAAGCCCGAACAGGTACACCACGTCGCCGTCGCGTACGAACGCGCCGTGCACGAAACCACCGTCCCCGCTCCATTGCAGGGCGGGATCCGGACTCCAGGTCCGGCCATCGTCGTCCGAGTAGGCGACCCCGGAGTGGTTCGCGATCCACCGGCCGGGGGTCGTCCAACGGTTGATCGACATGTAGTGCAGGTAGTGACGACCGCCGATCGTGATGCCCGCCGTCGGGATCACCGTCAGCTCGACCCCTTCGAGGCGCAACGCCGGTAGCAGCTCCGCCGCATGTCCGGGGGCGTCCTCGATCATCGCGTCGAACGACAGCCCGTCCGTCACGTCCGCGTCGGTGCTGACCGCGAGCACGTTGCTCCTCCAGTCGGCCGACTCGGGGCCCGCGCCGAAGCCTCCCCAGCCCGGCCCGTAGGTGTCGCCGAACGCGATCAACACCCGCCCGTCGTCGGTCGCCCACGGGATGCCGAGGTCGGTGGCGTGCACCGCCCACCGCTCGTCGGTGTCGTTGGTCGATCCGGCTCCCGTGACCTGGGAGACGAGCTCGACGCCGGATGGCGCGACTCCGGCGATCGCCGACCACGAACCCGCGAGCCAGGTGAGGATCCAGAACGGTACTCTCATGTCGCCCCCCGTCGGTAGCCGAGATCCGGCTCGTTCCGTTCACTCGAAGAGATTCGCCTTCCGATCTCCCAGGATACCGAGGTCGCCCCTCCGCCGCCGGCCGGACGCGCACGCTCGCGTCCCCCGTCGTCGGCTCACATCACCGGGCGGGCGCGCGGCCGATCGTCGAACGACGCACCGAAGGTTTGTGCCTGGTCGTGCTTTACGACCGAATCCCGATGGCGTACCATGGGGCTAATGGTGGCCGAGACCTCATTTCCGTCGCCACCTCGAAGGAGCTCCCATGAGACCACACCACCGACTCGTCGTCCCTCTCGCTCTCGTCGTCCCGTGGAGCGTGGGGCCGAGCGCCCAGAGCTTCACCCGGGTCCTGTCCGGCGACCTCGTCAACGATGGCAACTGGTCGCGCGGCGGTGCCTGGGCGGACTGCGATGGCGATGGAGACGTGGATCTGTTCGTCCCCAACACCTCGGGCGGAGCGACCGGGAACAACGGGCTGTACCGGAACGACGGCTTCGGAGCGTTCACCCAGGACCTCGGCAACCTGGTCGCCATCGACGGCGGCGAGTCCTACGGCGCTACCTGGGGCGACATCGACAACGACGGCGATCTCGATCTGTTCGTCGCCAATTCCGACGAGGACAACTTTCTCTACCTCAACGACGGGGGCTGCAGTTTCACGAGGAGGACGTCCGGCGACGTCGTCAACGACGGCGACCTCGGCTACAACCCCGCCTGGGCCGATTACGACGGCGACGGCCACATCGACCTGTTCGTCGGCAACGGACCGAACGGCGCCGACAACGCCCTCTACCGCAACGACGGCGACGGTACCTTCACGGAGGTCACCACCGGCGACATCGTCAGCGACGGCGGATCCTCCTACGGAGCAGCCTGGGCCGACTACGACCACGACGGCGATCCGGACCTGTTCGTCGCCAACACGGAGTCGACCGACTTCTTCTACCGGAACGAGGGGGACGGCACCTTCACTCGCATCACCGACCTGGAGATCACGGCCAACGCCAACTCCGCCGGCGGGGCGAGCTGGGGCGACACCGACAACGACGGCGACCTCGATCTGTTCGTGACCAACGTCGTCGGGAGCAACTTCCTCTACACCAATGACGGCGACGGTACCTTCACCCGGGTGGACTCCGGCGAGATCGTGACCGACGGCGGCAGCTCGTGGGGGTCGGCGTTCGCGGACACCGACAATGACGGCGACCTCGACCTATTCGTCGCCAACTCGGGCAGCGACAACTTCCTCTACTCGAACGACGGCGACGGCACCTTCACCCGCATCGTCACGGGCGACGTCGTGAACGACGCTGGAGGCTCGATCGGAGCGTCGTGGGCCGATGTCGATCGCGACGGCGACCTCGACCTGTTCGTCGCCAACCGCGGAACGGAGAACAACTTCTTCTACCTCAACGACGGCACCGGCAACGCCTACGTCAGCCTGGAGCTGGTCGGTACGGAGTCCAACGCCGCGGCCCTGGGCGCACGGGTCGTCGCCACGGCGACGATCGACGGCACGCCCGTGACCCAGACGCGCGAGGTCCGGGGCCAGGACGGACACGGGCAGAACAGCCTCGACGTCGAGCTCGGGCTCGGCGATGCGACCATCCTCGACCAGCTCACCGTGGAGTGGCCGTCCGGCATCGTGCAGACGCTGATCGGTCAGGGGATTTCTCGGTTCCTGACGATTACGGAGCGACAGACGCCGACGACCCTCGCCCTCGATTGCGGCGGTATCTCGGTCTGCCCGAACGGGGTGTTCGGCTACCATGCCGTCGCCTCGAACGGCACCGGGGAGTCCGTGACCCTGGCGGTGCGGGTCGTCGCCGGCACGGGTATCCCGGCCGACGCGACGATCTTCGCCGTCGACGTCCCCGGAGAGTCGATGGAGGTCGTCCGCCACATCCGCGCACCCGGCCTGTTCCCCACCGTCTGCCCGACGACGCTGTCGGTCGAGGCAGCGCTGGTCGACGACCTCGGCGCGACGCTGGTCAGCGATGGCTGCACCGTCGAGTTCCTCACCCCGACGCCCTGATCCGGAGAGCAACAGGATGGACGGACGGGACACGAGTCGATGGCCGTGGTACGGCCACGGACGGGCTTCGATTGCCGACACCGAGTCGCTCGGCCCCATTGCGGCCGGACCCGGCCTCCGACGGAGTCCCTTTCCGCAGACTCGGCACTCGTCCATCAGTCGGTACAAACCGACATTCCTGTCCGAGACGAGAGGCCCCGAGGCCCGCGGCGACCGAGGAGAGGTCGTGACGACGGCCGGAAGTCGCGACTTCATAGAACGACGGGAGACGAACAAAGGCCATGACGGGCAGACCTCACGGTACCTCGCGAGCTGCTCCGAATGGAGAGACGGCCCATCGGGTCCGGTCACCGGGGCGGAGTCCTCGTTGGGCGGGAGGGAGGCGAGGGTGAGTCATTCAGGGGTTCGGTACACGGGGATCATCGTCGGAACCTTCGTTCTCGGCCTCGGCGCGCTGGCTGGCGAGGCGGAGTCCGTTCCCTGTTTCGCGATACGGGACGTCAGCGCATCGGCGAGCGCCGGCCGTCAGCTCCGGACGGCCGACATGAACGGAGACGCCCGCACCGACGTCGTCGGCATCTTCGGTGGCGGGCTCGGGGAGAGCCTGATCGCCTGGTACGAGAACCTCGGGGGAACGACTCCCGAGCTGGTGGAGCGTACCGTCGCGGTCGGGAGCGACCCGCAGTACTTCGATGTCACAGACATGGACGGTGATGGCGACGTCGATCTCACCGTCGCCGTGGGAGGGGATGGCCGAGTCCTCTGGTACGAGAACTCCGGCGGCTCGGAGCCGACGTTCGAGGAGGCGATCCTGGCGGTGGCGCGGGAACCCCTGGAGTTCCTCCAGACGACCGATCTCGACCAGGACGGCCTTCCCGACGTGGTCGGCGTCGCCGGCGATTCGCTGATCTGGTACGCGAACGACTCCATGTCCCCGCCCGGATTCGACGGGGAGACGATCGCATCGGGGATGGACCTGGCGAGGAGCCTCACGGTAGCCGACGTCAACGGCGACGGACTCGACGACCTGATCGTGACCCGCGGATTCAGTCCGAGCGAGCTGCTCGTCTTTCGGAATCTCGGTGGACCCGAGCCGAGGTTCCGAGAGCATCTTCTCGAGAGCACCTTCCGGTCGTTCGGCTCGGTCTCCGCCGCCGACATGGACCAGGACGGGGATACGGACATCTTGACCACGAGGACCGAGGATGGCGAGACCGTCATCTCCGTCTGGGACAATAGAGGCGGCCTCACGCCCCGCTTCCTCGAGAGGGTGGTCGGCGTCGCCCCACACTCGGTCGGAATCGTCGGACAGGATCTGGACGGTGACGGCGACGGCGACATCCTGCTCCTGGGCTCGACCGCCAACGAGATCAGCTGGCTCGAACAGCGGTCCGACGGCCCTCCGAGCTTCTCGTGGCACATCGTCACCACGGCGACGTTTCAGCCCAAGGACGTGACGGCAGCCGACATCGACGGAGACTCTCTGGTCGACCTCGTGTCCCTGGCCACCCAGGGATTCGACCTGGCCTGGTACTCTCAGACCGTGCCACTCGATCAGCAGCTCCTCCTCAGTCGGGGAGAATTGAGGAGAGGGGAGGTCGTGGAGCTCGAGGTCGCCGGTGCGTTTCCGGGCGAGAGCGTCCATCTCGTGGGAAGCTCCCGCGGGACGACCACCGGGAAGACACAGCCGTCGCTCGGGGGCGGTTGTCTGAGCGTTGCGTCCCCGGCGCCGGTCCTGGGAACGTCCGTGGCCGGCCTCGACGGAGTCGCCGTGTTCGAGCTCTCCGTGCCTCCGGAGCTCGGCGCCTCGGAGCTGGCGATGCAGGCCGTCGTCCATCGAGGAGACGACGGCGCGGAGTCGGTGGCCTCGAACGTCGTGGTCGCTCCGATAGAGTCACCCTAGGTGCCGAGGGTGACCGGCGCCTCAGGATCGCTCGTGGGGCCGGGACGTTGATCGTCACGGAGCGACCGACCGTTCGGCCTTGGCGCAGGGCGCTCGTAGAGCCACTTCGGCTCCCGGGTCGCACCTACTCGGCGAACGACCAGAAGCGGCCCTCGCCTCGGGGGACGTCGACGAGGACGTCGCCGAGCCCCGGCAGCGTGATGGTGACGTCCGGCATGTCGGCGAGGGGAGCGTGCGCGTAGAGCAGCCACTCCCGCTCCGGAGCCTCGCCGATCACGAGGGCGATGGCGAACACCGATAGCTCGGTCTCGTTCCCCCACGGTCGCGGCGGGTCGACGCTGGTGTCGAGGAGGAAGTTCCGCTGCACGTCGTCGTCGGTGTAGCCCGGCACGAGGGCGCTCTGGTAGGGATGCGGCCGGACGGTGTTGGCGACCAGCTCCCCGTTGCGCCAGAATCGTCGCAGGTCGGAGCGTGTGTGCACCTCCCTGACGGCCTGGAGGAGCGCATCGAAGTAGGTCAGGTACGGCTCTCGGTCCTCCTTGCGCAGCCGGAACTCGCGCACGATGCGAGGACGGGTGACCCACATCCCGAAGCGGACGTAGCCGAGGTAGCGGGACTCGTCGTAGACCTGCCCCTTCTCGGTGCGATACCACTCGTGCCGCTCGAGCCCGCCGTCGGAGACCGACATCTCCCAGAAGTACTCGGGCCGGTCTCGGTAGGCCTCCTCGAGCATGAACGGCCAGTTCATCGCGGCGAGCTTCGGGCTGTCGACCTTGGTGTCGGTCTCGCTGTGCAGGTCCGCGTCGCCGAAGACGTAGTACGACCCCGAGCCGTCGACGACGGTCGGCCACGGCGAAAAGCGCCCCGGAACGTGCAGGCTCTTCGTATCCCATCCGTTCCACAGCCCGTAGGTCCGCCGACCGAACGCGCTGTAGCAGACGGCGATCGAGACGTCGCGCCACGCCGGACCGAGCTCGCCGCGGAGAGCCCCCCACAGCTGACCGTCGCGCTCGATCCAGCCGTCGCCGATCGCCCGTCGGGTCGTCTCGTCGTCCGGATCCGGGCCGTAGGCCTCGGCGAAGCGCCACGACGTTCCGGCGTCCTCCCAGAGCAGGCGCGGCTGCTCGAAGTTGTTCAACCAGAGGACCAGCGGCGGGTCCGGGTAGGCGGCCTGCATGTCGACGACCGTCGCCTGAGCACCCCACGCTTCCCCGACCTCGCGCCAGCGCTCGACGGGTCCCAGCGGGTCCGACTTGGCGACGATCGTCGTGCCGTCCGCCGCGTCGACGACGTTGGGATTGTCCGCGGCCGGAAGCCCGAGGACGAGCAGGTCGTCCGTGAACGGGCGGTCCCACTGCGTGAAGCGGATCGCGATCGGGATACCGTGCTCGCGGGCGCGCGCCAGCGCCCCGGCGTAGTAGCTCCACGGCTCCGGCTCGAGGATCGGCATGGCGAGCTCGAAGGTCGGAATGACGTACTCGCCGGCGTCGAGGTAGTCGAGGACGAACTCGGGGTTCCAACCCGGCGGCTCACTGGTGGCCGGCCCCGTGTTCCAGTGAGCCGCGATCGGCAGCGCCCGTCCGATCGGGTCGTCGTTCGGGCGAGTCAGCTCGGTGGTGATCTGCTGCGCGACGCTCGGCGGAGCGATCCGGGTCCGGTAGCCGAGCGTGACCGGCTCGGACCCGGCGACGACCGAGGTCGTCGCGAGCACCGCCGTCGCGATCAGGTCGATCTTCCAGGTTCGATGTCGGCGGGCGAAGGATTCCACGACGAAGCCTCGGGTCGGATACCGTCGCGACCGACTGGCCGCCACGAGACGCCAGGATACCACGGCGCGCGTGCTGCACGACGCACCGATCCTCGGGACCGGTGCGCGCCCTCGGTTCACCGTCATGGGCAGCTCCCGTCGGCCGAGCGTTCGGCGGGGACGGGGGTGGGGTCGGCCGGATCGAGGACGTAGATCGGATTGCCGAACAGCACCGGTACGATGCCGCAGTCCCAGCTCTCCGCGGTGTCCCACACCTCGACCCGGGCGATCGTGGCACCGCCGCTCGGCGGAGGGGGTACGGAGACGGCATGGGTGAACGGCTGCCGGTCGATCGACACGACCTGCCGGGTGCGACCGTCGATCACCAGTCGGAGCTCGAATCGGTCCGGCTCGAACGCCTCGATGCCGTCGATCCGCATGCGTAGACGCGACGGCCGGTCGAGCCTCACCGCCTGCCCCATGCGGGCGACGGTACAGCCGCCCTCGACGAGCTCCAGATCGAGCTCGGCCGAGCGCGTCCGCATCCGGGTCAGGTCGCCGAAGAACACCCGACCCGCCTTGAAGCGGGAGACCAGCGTCGCCTCGTCGGTGCTGGGAGCGTGGACCCAGCTCACGAAGTGGTTGCTGGCGTCGAGCCAACCGGACGGCTCGTGGGCATCGGTCACTCCGACGCCGGTGACGAACAGCCCGGCGGCCGACAACCGGTCCCACAGGTCGAGGTGGTCGTCGATCGATCCCTCCCGGAACAGATAGCCGACCTCCAGCAGGTCGACGCCGAAGGCGCCGGCGGCGATCAGCTCGTCGGCGAGCGCCGCCACGCCGGCCTCGTCCCGGCAGGGAGCGTTGCACGTCTCACGGTCGAGTCGGCAGCGCGGGCCGAACGGATGCGCGTAGGACACCATCCCTTCGGTGTCGAGCCCGTCCTGCTCCCGGACCCACTCGACCAGGGTCCGCTCGCGCGTCGACGACGGGTCGCACCAGTCGAGAGCTGGAGCGTTGGCGTCGGGCTCCTTCGACTTGAGCGCGAGTGGAAGGTGGTCGCCGTACAGCACGAGATGCGGCTGACCCTCGGGCGGGAGCGCCTGCTCGCTGCCGATGAGCTGCACGGGATCGTCGGGGCCGGAGTAGCGGACGGTGATCCGCTCGCGCTGCAGCTCGTGCAACGCTTGCCCGGTCGGACCGAGGAACTCGACCCGCAGGTCGTCCAGCGCACCGATCGAGGGCGCGCCGTCGCGCGACCAGACCTCGAACAGCACCGCCGTGATCGCCTGCTCGTCGCCGAACGCGCCGCTCGGCGCGTCCGCGAATCGCTCCATCGCATCGGCGGTCACGTCGAGATCGACCTCGAAGAAGGTGCCGGCTCCGGTGAACGTCTGGCCCCGGTAGCCCCCGGGGGCATCGAGTCGCACCGATCGCTCGTTCGCCGTATCGAGGTCCGGACCGCCGAGCTGGTAGACGAGCGCGTTGGTCTCGCCGTTCGGTGCCTCGGCGAGCTCGATGCGGAGGGCGACCACCGTGTCGTCCGACACCTGCTCCGAGCGGAGCGCCACGTGATAGCGGACGTCGGCCAGCAGCGGCAGCCGCTCGCGACGCCGCGACACCTCGTAGCGGTAGGCGATCCGTTTCCACCCGGCCCCCGGAGCCGTCGCCGACAGTCGCAGCACGTAGGGTGGCGTCGGCGGCGGACTCGGGTCGCCGGCGTAGGCATCGGTCACCTCACCGACGAACGAGGGGTCGTCGCTCAGCTCCAGCGACCACCCCTTCTCGTTGGCGATGCCGGTCGGATCGCCCGGACACAGCGCCGTGCCCTCCGACTCCTCGGACAGCGTTCCGAAGGGCTCGAAGCTCTGCGTCAGGCCGTAGTCCCACTCCCAGAGCTGCAGCCGCTCGGCGTGCTCGCTCCACCAGAGGACGTCGATGCCCTGCTCCCGTGCGATGTGCGTATGGCTCGCCCAGGTCCCGCCGTGCTCGCTCAGGTTGCCGTGCAGGTGCATCTGGACGGAGAAGATCGAATCGAGGCTGCGGGCCTGTCGCACCGCCGCGATACGGCCGGCGGACGCGATGGCGACGGCCGTCAACCCGGCGACGGCCAGACGTCGGTGCCAGCTCGGGTAGGCGGACGGTCCGGGGCAGTGGCTGGCGGTCGACGGCATTCGCGGCCTCCTGCTCGCGCACGGCGGGGGCCCACGATCGCGGGGCGCCGGGAGGATGGAGGCCGAGGGTCACCGTCGACACCCTCATCGGAGCCCTTCGCCCCGAGAGTGTGCCGGCGGCTCCGGCTCCATCGGCCCGCGCTCGGACCGTTCCCCGAGAACGTACCCGCTGCCCTGGATGCGATCGAGGTTACGGCAGCCGCCGGGGACGTGTCAAGGGGTTCGGGACCGCTCACCGGCTCCGGCTCCCGTGGCCGTCGGGCTCTCGATCTCGGCCGTCGGAGAGGGCGAAAAAGTGAAGAAAGTGGCGCCCGAAGCTCCCCCGAGACCGGGGTCTCCCCCCCGGAGACCCGATTCGGATGAGCGGATTCGGGACTCACCTGCGCATGTATGGACGACCGCGGCCCATCACCGGAGGAACTCATCATGGAACGACGGACGAAAGCCATCCACCAGCTCGGCGCCTCGGCGCTGCTGGCCACCGTGACCCTGGCGGCGCCGAGTGGCCCGGACACCCCCTGTGCCCCGGGCTCCGGCGGCATCGGCCTGGCTCCGGGGAACGACGGTGAGATCGTCGAGAAGGTCCACATCCCCGACTTCGAGGCGTTCGAGGAGTACATCCGGACGACCGAGAGCCGCGACCCGATGGCTCTGGACCCGGCGAGGTACGAGCCCCTCGACGACGTCGACGTCTACGGCCTGACCTACTGGAGCGACTCGCTCCGGGTGAAGGGATTCCTGCTCACACCGAAGTCGGAGGGTCCGTTTCCCTCGATCATCTACAACCGGGGTGGCAGCCTGGAGTGGGGCTCGTTGACCCACTCCGTCTCGTCGGTGGGACTCGGCGAGCTGGCGGAGATCGCCCGGGCCGGGTACGTGGTCGTGGCCAGCCAGTACCGGGGCAACGGCGGTGGAGAGGGCTACGAGGAGTACATGGGACGGGACCTGAACGACGTCCTGAACCTGATCCCACTGCTGGACCAGGTTCCGGAGAGCGACACCACCCGCATCGGCATGTTCGGCTGGAGTCGTGGCGGGGCCACGACCTTTCAGGTCCTCAAGAGGACGGACCGGATCCAGGCGGCGGTGGTGGGCAGCCCGGCTACCGACTACGTCCGCATCATCCGCGAGGACGAGCACTTCTTCACCTACTGGTCCGAGTTCATTCCGGGGTTCCTCGACGATCCGGACGCGACCATGCGCGAGCGCTCGGTCCTCTACTGGGTCGACGAGCTCCCCCGGGACGTCCCTCTGCTGGTGCTCCACGGCACCGCCGATCGCAAGGTCACGACCGGGGACATGATCGGTCTGGTATCGGAGCTCGACGAGCACGACGTTCCGTTCCGGATGGTCATGTACGAGGGCGGCGACCACGCCATCTCGCAGTACCGCCCGGAGGTCTTCGAGCAGATCGTCGACTGGTTCGACCGATACCTGACGGCGGGCGAAGCGGTACCCCGATGAGCTCGCGCCCCTCGGGGCGAGGCGTCTCTCCCCGGGCCGTGCCGTCGGCCGCGACGCTCTGCGTCGCCGAGCAAGACCCCGGGCCAGGTCCCGGCCGGCTCGAAAGCTCCTACTCGGGAACCTCGCGTCGACGAGATCCGCCTCACGGGCGCGTCCCGTGCAAGCCCCGCCTCCCCGGCGTCACACGGACGCCCACGGCTCCCTCCATTCCTGCTGCAGGCTGCCATCGTTTTCCAACTCGGCAGAATCGACATGAAGGACAGAACGTACGGCACTCCCCCGGCACGGATACGAGACGCCTCGGTAATCGGGGGGGCTCCCAACCGCGACACCGGAAGTACACTCCCGTTCATTCGGGTCCACGGCGACCGAGAGCGCAGTCCGATAGAGCGTCGAAGCGCCACCGACCAGGACACCTGTCGTGGCATCTCCGAGGTCCCGAACGAACACCCTGCTGTCTTCGTCCCTCCGGCGACGTCGCGAGCTCCTGGAGTACTCGTCGGCCGGAGCCGTCCGGGAGATCCGACCGATGAAGACCACCGTGGCGGTGGAGAGTGGTGCGATATCGCCGATCGCCGGGGTCCGGTTCGGGGATCCTGCGGGACCGGTCGACCCTCCGGGATCGATCGCCGGAGAACGACCGGGTGACGACGGCTTCGGCCCCGACCCGCGGGGTGCCGTTTTCGGCCGGACATCACCGACCGAGCTCTCCCTTCCCCGCTCCGCCGTCGCTGCACCCTCTCCACGACCGTGTCTTCAGCTCCCGTGGCGAGCTCGCGAGACCGAAGCGAGCCGCCACAGGCTCAGGTAGGCGCTCTCGGCCGCGTTCGAGACGTCGATCGCGAGCAGCGGAGCCGCCCGGCTCCCCTCGTCGACGGACGGGTCGACCTGCGACGGGCCGCGGCCCGTCAGGCCACGGACTCGACGGCGGCGGTCGGCTCGTTCCTCGACGCGTAGCGCAGCAGGCAGCCGACGCCGCCGAGCGACTCCAGCTCGTCGCTCGTCTCGACCACCTCCACGTGGACGCCGTTCGAGAGGGCGGGTCGGACCAGCTCTTCGCGCTGGGCAGTGTCCAGCTCGCGACTCTCACCGGCGAGGACGACGAGCTGGTCCGCCTGGCCGCGCTCCAGCGCATCCCGGGTGCCTGCGAACCCGCTCACCGCGAGCCCGTCGCGCCGGAGCTCGCGGCACAGGATGCTGACCGCGGCCCGGGACTCGCCCTCCTCGTGCTCGTCGAACGAGGAGAGGCTCGCGACCACGACGTCGGACGCACGATCGCGCGACGAGGCCGGGACGACGTCGACGAGTCGCCCTCGGAGCTTCTTCGGAAGCGCCCTGCGGACCCGCGCGAGGAGCCGGGGGTTGCCGGCCAACATCAAGTGGCTGCGCCCGCCCGAGGCGAAGATGCGCTCGACCAGTGCGATCTGCTCTTTGACGAAACGCTCGGAGCGGTCCCGACGGTGGTTCTCATAGTGGAGCTTCGTCCACTCGCATCCGACCCGCTCGCGCAGCTCGGGACGACGTGTCAGCACCTCCCGCGTCACGTTGCCCAGGCTCACCTCGAGGACCCGCGCCGCGTCCTCGTTGCAGATCATCAGCCCGTAGCGGTGATAATCGTCCTCGAGCTGAACGAGCGGGAAGACGTTCGGCAACGCGCTCACGTGGAGCTGAGTCGGGACGGTGGCCGCGAACTCCATCACGATGAACAGCGGGCTCGAGCCCGTTCGAGCGAACACCGCCACCGAGCGTGCCGAGTCGTCGAGACGCGACGGCACGTGACGCTCGATCCTCTCGACGGCCCGCTCGAACGCCGCGCGCTGGTCCCGCTCCACCACCTTGCGCGCCGCCAGCATGCGCTCGCGCAGGGTACGTCGACCATCCGGATCCTCGCAGTCGAGGAAATGGCTGACCACGGGCGACTCCGTCTCGGCCAGCTCCAGAAGCGTGCGGATCCGATTCTCGAACTGTCTCGGCTCCACGACAGCACCCTCCGTCTTCGAGTCGAAGAAACGCTCTCTCCAGAGCGCTCACCTTCACGATAGGCATCGACGCCCACTCGGCCATGAGAACGTTCTTTTCCGGATCATTCGTAAGAACCGAGTCGTCTTCTCGTCTCCCCGGAGCAGAATCCACACGAGGGAGAAGTCCTCGGCGGCCTCACGCTCACGACTCGCTCGACGGCACGGAGCGCTCCCGCCTCCCACCGTGGGAGGGCACGGCCGGCCTCACCTCGACTCGCGCGTAACACTCCCGCGGACCGTCCGAACAGAAGGTCGAGCTCGGGGGCGACGGACAGCTTTCGTCGCCACGAGTCGAACCGAAGCACGACGTCCGGAGGCCCGGTCACGTGGCTCGCTGACCGACGCGACACTCTCAGCGCATTCTGAGAACCGAAGGAGAATCACGATGAACTCGACCACCCATTTCGCACGGCTCTTGGCCGTCGCCGTCACTCTGCTCGGCCTCGGTACGGGGGGCGCGAGCGCCTGCGGCATCATGGGAGGTGGCGTCCTGATGTCCGTCGCCGAGGGCGGCCCCGGATTCGGAACCCTGGTGCAGCGCGACATCACCGTCGATGCGGTCGACGGCGAGATCTGCTTCATCGCCACCAACCTGAACTCGGCCCTGTCGATCGACGCCATCCGGTTCCAGGGCAACGACGGCGGCGAGTTCGGTACGTTCGTCGACGATCCCGACGTCGCCGCCAAGTTCGGTCCCGGCTACCGCGCCTGGTCGGCGACGGCGCGGACACGGGTCCAGATGGAGAGCTTCACGCTCGAGATCGACTACACCGCCCCCTCGCCGAGCATCGAGCTGCCCCGCATCGGCGACGCGGTGGCCGGCACGGCCCTGGCGCTCGGGCAGACCGACGGCTCCGGGTCGGTCGAGGACCACGCGAGCATCGTCCAGATCATCGAGGTCGATCTCTCGTTCGCCCCGTGAGGTGGGTTCGAGGTACGACCCGGACGCCGATCGTCCGGGTCGCCTCTGCCATCGGGGGGCGGTTCGAGCCCGACCTCGCCACTCCGAGCCGGCCCGCGCACTTCGTCGAGACCCACGGACGCCCGCCCGGCACACGGGCCGTGCCGGGGGCCGTCGGATCCGCGGGTCACGACGACAGCATCACGAGCTCGATCGAGGCGTCGTTCGACGACTCGGCCGTCATCCTCGCGAAGGACGGAGCGGAGAGGCACTGGCGCCTCGAGAACGCCGGCGGTGAGGCGACCCTGCGCAGCTACGTCGACGCCGACGGTGACGGCGCGCAATCGGACGCCGCCCAGGGCACCCTCGTCCTCGGCGTCTGGCAGCACGTCGCGATGACCTACGACGACGCCGGCGATCGCACGGTGCGCCTGTACGTCGATGGACGGAGGTCGACTACGCTTTCCAGGTCGTCGCCTCTCGAGTCCTCGACTCGGACGCGTCGGGTCCGGGCGCCTTCGACGTCGTCGACCGCTGGTTCGACAGCCGCATCGACGACGTGCGCGTCTACGGCCACGCCCTGACCGAGAGCGAGATCGTGGTCCTGTTCCGACGGACCGCCGGTCAGCCGTCGCCTCCGCCCGCCGCTTGCCTTGCCGGAGCCAGGGCTGTTAGTATGCCCTCGGGTCGCGTCGCCGTCGGTGACGCGCACCCTCGTCGAGAGGCGCTGCAGCGGTTCGGTCCGTCACGCTCGGCGAGGGTCTGCGAGGTAAGGGCGCCTCTCTTCGGGAGGCGATTCCATGGCGGACGCTCGCAAAGGCAGGCAGGTCGGACGGATCGCGGGTCTGTGGCGCTATCCGGTCAAGTCGATGGGGGGTGAGGCGCTCCCCGAGGTCGACGTATCGTGGCACGGGCTGACCGGCGATCGTCGCTGGGCCTTCGTCCGGACCGGAGCGACTCGCAGCGGCTTCCCCTGGCTCACGCTGCGCGAGCGCGGCGATCTGAGCCACTACCGTCCTTCCTTCGTCGATCCGAGCCGCCCCGACGCGTCCGACACGGTGGTGCGAACTCCGTCGGGCGCCCGGTTCGACGTCGTGGATCCGGAGCTCGCGGCGCAGATCTGGTCCGACGGGGCGCAGGTGCTGCGACAGGATCGCGGCGTCTTCGACACCTTTCCGATCTCGCTGGTCAGCACCCAGACGATCCAGCGGCTCGGCGAGCGCCTCGGCACCTCGCTCGACGTCCGCCGATTCCGACCGAACGTCCTGGTCGACGCCTCCGACGACACGCCCTACCCGGAAGACGGCTGGGTGGGCTGCACTCTGCGGCTGGGTACCCTGCGCCTACGCGTCGACAAGCGCGACGGGCGTTGCGTCGTGATCACCATCGACCCCGAGACGACGGAGCGGAACCCCGAAATCTTGAGCGCCGTCGCCCGAGAGCGCGGAGGCTGCCTCGGGGTGTACGGCTCGACGGTGGAGCCGGGCCGGATCACGCTGGGCGACCCGATCCTCCTCGAGCCTGCCTAGCCGGGACGTCCGGTCGATCGCACGGGTACGGGGAGCGGTCGAGAGGTGCTCGGTCGTCGCTCCGGTCTCGGTGGCCGGAGACGGGGTGCCGCGTGCTCCTTCGAACCGCAGCCACGCCCGGAGCAACCCACCGACCGGGTGCCGTGACGTACCACGGTCCCGGTCGGAGGAGGTCGAAGATGCACCATCTGAGGTCGAGGTCCGAGCGCTGGCAGGTCGCTCTCGCTCTGGTTACGGGGACGCTCGCTCCCGCCGTCGCCGGTTCACCGTCCGACGGCGATGCGATCGAGCTACGCGGCCGCCTGACCACCGTCCACACGGACGACTTCGAGCGGGGCGTCGCCCGCTACCAGTACTGGCTGTCGACCGCATCGGGCATTCATCCGGTGATCTTCGACGAGCCCCCCGGGGAGTACCTGACGCTGCCGGCCGTCCGCGTGCGCGGTCGGCTCACGCCGACGGGTCTCCGAGCCCGCGATCGCGGCGCGGTGGTGATCGAGCCCTCGCCCCCGTCGCGGCCCCTGACGGCCCGACAGGCCCCGGTGGAGCGGCGCGTCCTGGTCATCCCGTTCTACTGGGAGCTCGTCGCCGACGACGAGGAGGACGGGCTGCGCTTCGTCGGCCCCCCCGAGACGCGGGCCTGGGTCGAGGACATGGTGTTCCTCGACCCGCTCTCGACGAAGGAGTACTTCGAGGAGGTCTCCTTCTACAGGCTGACGCTCGACGGCGACGTCACCCCCTGGCTCGTCCTTCCGGGCCCGCGGCCGGAGAGCTGCTCCTACACGTCGTGGACGAGCCAGGCCGAAGCGCTCGCGATCACCGCCGGCTACGACCCCTCGGCCTACGACAACCTCTACTTCATCTGGGACAAGGTCGACGCCTGCTCGTTCTCCGGCGTCGCCTTCGGCGTCGACCGGGCCGGCATGAACGGTACCTACAACTTCAACAACAGCGTCAAGATCACCGCCCACGAGCTCGGACACAACTTCGGCGCCAGCCACAGCCGGAGCCGCCACTGCACCGACGACACGGGTCGGCCGGTGCCGATCAGCACGAACTGCACGTGGCTCGAGTACGGCGACAGCTACTGCGTGATGGGAGCCGACTGGAACCCGTCCCATCACGCGCGACACTTCAGCAACTACCAGAAGGGGGTGCTGTCGGGCGATTTCCCGACCGATCCGTGGATGCTGCCGGAGAACACCGTCCAGATCGACGGGACGTCGGTCGGCATGGACTGGACGAGCTACGAGCTGCAGCCGATCGAGACTCCGACCGAGCACGTCAACCGGATCCGGATCGACGGCTCGATCCGGACGTACTACCTCGAGTACCGGACGATCACTCCGTTCGACAACTTCGAGCCGACCGACGACGTGGTCCACGGCGTGACCATCCGGTGGAATCGAGATCTGCTCGACATGCACCCCGAGACCGCGAACCTGTGGGATGCACCGCTCGCCATCGGCGAGACGTTCACCGAGCCCGACGACGGCTTCCAGGTCCGCACCGGCGCCCAGGTAGGGGCGGCGATCACCGTCTCCGTCCGGAGGATCCCGTTCCAGGAGCCGAACGAGAAGTAGTCTCTCCGTACGTGCGACCGGCACCGGCCGTCCCCGGTCGGGTCGGACTAGTTCCGGTCGGGGGAACGCCCCGCGGCCTCGAACTCGGCCAGATCGTGACCGATCCACAGCCGGGCGCCGGTCTGCTCCAGCAACGACTCGATACGATCCATCGAGCTCCGGCTTCGGACCGGGTCGACGTCGATCGGAAGCACCCGCCCCGACTCCCGACCGACCCGGAGCACGTACAGGTCCCCCGACAGCCCCACCGGGCCTCCCTCGGCGCAGTCGACGTAGAGCACCTGATGTCCGGGGGTGTGTCCCGGGGCGGGTAGCAGTCGCACGCGTCCGTCGCCGAACACGTCGTACTCGCCGTCGATGACGATCGGTCGGGCGTCCTCCAGCCTCGCGTAGAGCTCGGGCGAGTAGCCGGGTGGCGGGTCGCCCTCCGGGAAGGCGACCTCGTACTCGTTCCGCTGGAGGATCGGCCTGGCCCCGACCAGCTCGTGGGCGACGCCGACGTGGTCGAAGTGGAAATGCGAGAACGACACGTAATCGAAGCTCCGCATCGACAGGCCTCGCTCGGTGAGCTGATCGGCCAGGGTCCGATCGAGCCGCATGCGCCAGCCTCCCTCCATCTCCTGCCAGCCGCCGCGCTCCGCCAGGCTCGACGGCAATCCCCCCTCCCAGAGCAGGCGCCCGCCTTCGTGCTCGATGACGAAGCAGGGGACGATCAGCTCCCGGACGTCGGTCTCGTGGTCGGCGATCCCGAGCGGCTCGAGGCTGTCGTAGCCCAGCCGACCGCAGTCGAAGACCTCGAGCCTCGGCAGCTTGCCTTCCGAGCCGGGGCGACATCCGGATAGACACGAGATCAGCAGGATCGAGACGACGCGTCGGTACACGGACACTCCCCCACCCGTGGATCGGACGACGATCGCGCCCTCCTCGACAACCGGTCGCGAGGCGTCCGGAGGCGCTCCGTCCATCGCGGTCGAGGTTAGGGGGAACCGGCCGGTCGTGTCAAGGCGAGGAAGGCCGTCGGTGGAGTGGGTGAGGCGAGCGCCCGGTCGCCGACAACGGCGGACGCTCGCCTCTGGACCGGCCGTCGGGTCGAGGGCTCAACGGGGGGAGGCTGCCCTGCCGTCGGCGGCGCTCCGCTGGCCGGCCTCGACCGCTACGGCGCCGTTCGATGCCGGCCGACCGAACAGAGCGTGGACGTCGACCAGCAGGTCGACCGCACGCCTGCGCACCTTCTCGATCGGGACCAGCTCCAAGACGGTATGGCGGTGGGCGATCGGATTGCGATAGTCCTGCAGATCGAACAGCCGGGCGGCGACGTCGGCGAGATCGACCGGCACGCTGGTGAGAGGCTCGACCAGCGGAGCGTCCGGCTCGCCGGGGCGACGGTGCGCGAACAGCAGCAGCACGATGCCCCAGGCCTTCAGGCCGTCGATCGCCCGCAGCCGGCCGTCCTGCAAGCGTCCGCGCAGCACGGCCGAGACGAGTTTCTGGAGCTTGCCGATCGGCAGGCTCTCGGGCGGGATCCGACCGGAAAGCCCGAGCTGCTCCAGGATGCGCGCCGCGGTGGTGCGGCGGCGCAGGCCGTCGACCAGGGACGGGTCGCCGTCGAGCCGCTCCAGCCCCAGCTCGAGCACCCGGGCCTCCATGCGCTCGCGCGCGTGGGTGTCGGCGAGGCGCGGACCGAGCAGCTCCTCCAGGTGGATGTCGATCGCCTTGATGTACTGGAGGATCGACGTCGACTTGTCGACCGAGCGATCGTACAGCTCCGGGTGGGCGACCGGCATGTCGGCGTTCAGCCACACCGATCGGAGCGTCGAGCTGCTGGCCAGCGGCGGCACCTCGGCGACCAACCGACGCTCCAGGGCGGCGAGCTCGGGGGTAGCGCCCGAGCCCGCACCGCCCGTCATCGGCTCCAGCCCGGCCAGCCGCGCCCGGTAGCTGACCAGGGCGTCGTAGGCCTCGACGCCCCGGCAGAGATCGAGCGTCCGGTCCACCAGCGGCGCCAGCGCCTCGGCGCCACCGTTCGGCAGCGGCAGGCACCGGTAGGCCTGAGCCACCAGCGCTTCCTGACCGGGCTCGGCGGCGATCTCGGCCATCCGCCCCACCAGCGATCGCACCGCCCGGTCCGAGCCCACCCGGGTGAGCGCGTAGACGGCGAGCGTCCGCAGCGTCGGCTCCGGCCCACGACTCTGGTGCTCCAGCCAGTCGACGGCGCGATCGTCGGCGATCTCGGTGAGCGCCTTGATCAGCCACTTCTTCTCCAGGTAGCTCAGCGCTCCGTGCTGCTCGGTCCAGCCGAGCAGCCAGTCGGCCGCACGGGGGCTCGGATGGGTCGCGAGGTACTCGAGCACGAGCGCCAGGTTGGCGCGACGTACACCCGCGAGCACGGTCTCGACGCTCGCGTCGGGGAGCTTCCACCGAGATCGGAACAGAGCTCGCCAGAGCACGGCCTCGCCAGCCTCGGACAGCGCGTGACGCGGATCGCCGTAGGCTCGGGGCACCCGACGATCGAGCAGCTTACGGGCGGCCCTCACCGGCAACGACGCGGCCGTCCGCAGCAGCCCGTTGTGCTCGGCCTCGGAGACATCCTCGGCGTCGCTGAGCGCGGCGTAGGCGTCGACGAGGCTACGAGCGCCGTAGCGGATCTCGCCGCAGGCACGCAGGAGTCGATGGCCGGTGGAGCGGTCGATCGCACTCGGCGGGTTCGCGACCACCTCCAAGGCGACGTCGAAGATCCTCTCGATGGTCGACTGTCGCATCCGGTTCTCGTACGCCAGGTGGTACTCGCGCGACAGCAGGTTGAGGATCCCGATCCGCTCCTTCGATGAAGTCTCCTCGGCCAGCAGCCGCTCGCGCAACGTCGCGTACATCGGCGCGGCCGAGCGTGGCAGCACCAGCTCGCTCAGGCAACGCATGCGGCCTTCGGGCTCGAGCCGGGCGATCTGGCCGAGCACCCAGGTGAACACCGGCTCGGAGTCGCGCGAGCTCCGGCTCCACAGCGCGTTGGCGACGACGGCGTAGTCGATCGGGCGACCGTGGCGGAGCAGGTGACGCTCGGCGTGCTCCAGCCGCTCGTCGAGCGGTGCGTCGACCGCCGCCACCACCGCCATCCGGATCGGCCAGTGTCGCGGCTCGTCGTACAGCGTCAGGTACTCCAGCACCTCGGTCGCGGGGTGCTCGGCGACGGCCTCCACGGCGACCGGGTCGACCAGCTCCGGATCCTGTCGGAACAGCAGATCGAGCTGACGGTCGAGCGAGTCGGAGCGGCGCAATCGGCGCGCCTCGCGGTGCAGCGCGTACAGCTCGTCGCGCAGCGTCGTTCCGGTCTCCATCTGGAACAACCGGAGCTGATAGCGGTCGTGCGGGCGCTCCCCGTCGGAGGTCTGCAGCAACCCGAGGTAAGCGGCCTCCGCCAGCTCGGGTCGGTCGGACCGACACAGCCGCCACAGCAACGGCCGGTAGCGGGTCCGGCGGAAGCGCCCCAGGTAGTGAACGAAGGCGAGCAGGAACGTGGTGTCCGCCTCGTCGAGCAACGGCTCCACGGCGAACGCCCCGTCGTCACCGGTGAGCGACTCCATCGGCACGCCGAGCTCGACCAGCCGGGCTTCCATCTCGGTGTGACAGCGCGGGCTGCGCAGGTGGACGAGCGCCTCCAGCGCCTGGCCGCGCACGACGGCGTGGGTGGCGTTGCGGTGGACGTTGACCAGGAAGGGGTCGTAGCGGCGGGTGCCGGCGTACTTGAACGCGTTCAGGATCCAGACGCTCTCCTGGAGGTCACGGCGCGGATCGACCAGCGGCGCCAGGTGGTAGAACACCCGATCGTCACGCAGGAACGGAGCCAGGCGAAACAGCAGGTAGCGCCTCGTATCGCGCCAGCCGCAGCGGTCGAAGGCCTCCAGTAGCCAGCGAGCGGCGTCCTTGCCGCCGGTGCCGGCGACGGTGTCGATGGCACGGATGCGTTGATCGAGATCGAAGCTGTCGAGCTGCGCGGTCGCGACGTCGAGGTTCATCGGCCCCTCCAGAGATGGACATCGTCTCGTATCGGAACGCCCCCGCGGCCACTTGTGCCCGAAACGTCACCCCCCGCGCCCACCGGGGCTCCCGGGGGTACAATCGACGTCGAGTCCGTCGTCCACCGAACCGGAGGGAGCCCGCCGATGTCCCCTGTCCGTGCCGTCCGCCGGGCCGCGATCCGGACGCTCGCCGTCCTGCTCGTCACGCCGACGGCGGCTGCCGACCCGCGACCGTTCACCCTGGAGGACCTCTACCGCGTGCAGCGGCCGGTCGGGCTCGACGCCGCACCGGACGGCCGCTCTCTGGTGTACGCCTTGCGCAGCCGCGACCTGGGCCGCGGGCGCTCGAACGTCGACCTCTACACGGTGGCGACCGACGGCGGCGAGCCGCGCCGGCTCACCTGGACCGACGACGCCTCCGAGGGCACGCCACGGATCTCGCCCGACGGCCGCCGGCTCGCGTTCGTGGCCCGGCGCGGCGAGCAGGAGGCGTCGCAGCTGTGGATCCTGCCGACACGCGGCGGGGAGGCGCGCGCCGTGACCGATCTTCCGGGCGGGGTGTCCAGCCCCCGGTGGGCTCCCGACGGCCGCCACGTGGCGCTCGTCAGCCGGGTCTACCCGGAGTGTGGCGCCGACGCCGGGTGCCACCGCGAGATCGACGCCCGACGCGAGGCCGGGCCGCTGGTCGTCCACGTCGCCGACGAGCTGCTCTACCGTCACTGGGACCGCTGGTCCGACGGCCGGGTGAGCCACGTCCTGATCGTCGACCTCGACACCGAGACGGTCCGAGATCTCACCCCCGGCGAGCTCGACGCACCGGCGTTCTCACTCGGCGGCGGCGACGGCTTCGCGATCTCTCCCGACGGCGAGGAGCTGTGCTTCACCCGCAACGCAGACCCGGTCGAGCGACGCGCGCTGTCGACGAACACCGACCTGTGGGTCGTGCCGAT
Organism: Alatinidae sp. Z8VKAUB7J3; assembly: GCA_010016025.2. NCBI lineage: Eukaryota > Metazoa > Cnidaria > Cubozoa > Carybdeida > Alatinidae > Alatinidae sp. Z8VKAUB7J3. The sequence continues at coordinate 2,591 of JAAAKM020000183.1, read as the reverse complement.
CGCCCCGACCGAGGACGGCGGCACCGCGCCGGCCCGCAACCTCACCGCCGGCAACGCGGGCTGGGACGGCGATCCGGCCTACTCGCCCGACGGCGGCACGATCGCCTTCCGCCGCCAGACGACACCGGGGTACGAGGCGGGTATGTTCGACCTGGCGCTGATCCCGCGCGACGGCGGCGAGGTGCGGGTGCTCACGTCCGGGCTCGATGACTGGGTACGGCAGCTCCGCTGGCAGCGAGACGGCCGCGCCCTGGTGTTCACCGCCGCGGTCGAGGGCCGGACCCCGCTGTTCCGGGTGATGGCGGCGGGCGGCTCGGTCCACGAGCTGGCGTCGTTCGCCTGGATCGATACCTTCGAGCTGTCGGGCGACGGTCGCACCGCCTGGGTGCTGCGGCGCGCGGTCGACTCGCCCAGCGAGGTGTGGGCCCTCGACCTGGAGGGTCGGTCGGCACCGCGCCGGCTCACCTTCCACAACGCCGAGCTCGAATCCGAGGTCGACGTCCGGCCGGTGGAGACGTTCTGGGTCGAGGGCGACCGCGGCCGCATCCAGGTGTTCCTGATCAAGCCCCACGGCTTCACCCCGGCCAAGAAGTATCCACTCATCCTGAACGTCCACGGCGGCCCACAGGGGATGTGGTCGGATTCGTTCCGGGGCGACTGGCAAGTCTACCCGGGGGCCGGCTACCTGGTCGCGTTCGCCAACCCTCACGGCTCGATCGGCTACGGCCAGGCGTTCACCGAGCAGATCTCGCGCGACTGGGGTGGGCAGGTGTTCTCCGACCTGATGGACGTGACCGACGCCCTGGTGCGGCTCCCGTACGTCGACGCCGAGCGCCTGGGGGCGATGGGCTGGTCGTACGGCGGCTACATGATGAACTGGTTCCAGGGTCACACGGACCGCTTCACCGCGCTCGCCAACATGATGGGCCTGTTCGATCTGCGCTCCTTCTACTACACCACCGAGGAGCTGTGGTTCCCGGAGTGGGACCTGGGAGGAACGCCCTGGACCTCCCCCGACTACGAGCGCTGGAACCCGGCGGCGTTCGTCGATCGCTTCTCGACGCCGATGCTGATCGTCACCGGCGAGCTCGACTTCCGGGTGCCGTACACCCAGGGGCTGATGGCGTTCACGGCGCTGCGCCGACGCGACGTGCCGGCGCGGCTGATCGTGCTGCCGGAGTCGGGCCACTGGCCCGGCTGGTACGACATGGCGCTGTACTACACCGCCCACCTGGAGTGGTTCCACGAGCACCTCGGCGGCGCTCCGCCGCCGTGGAGCGTCGAGGCGTTCGCCGCCAACGCCGTGTTCGACCCGGAGACGGGCGAGCGGCGCGACCGGGTCGACGAACCCGCCCCTGCCGACGCAGAAAACTGAGGTCGCACCGGGCGGTGTCCGATAAGGAACGTCGAGCGATCCGGGACGAGACGGATCGCCACGGGCGTGGCTCGGCCACTCTCCGACGGCCCCGCGGTGGCCTCGCGGGTCCCGCCGGCGCGCCGAGCTCGCCCCTGAACCCCGGGAGGACCTCGACGCATGCCACGACGCCCCAACCCCCACCGTTGGCCGGCCGCGCTCTCCCTGCTCGGCCTGCTGCTGCTCCCCTACTCAGGAGCCTTCGCCGCGGACGGTCCCGTGGCGACTCTCCGGATCGACGCCGAGCGGGTCGCCTTCGAGCCGGTCCGCTCGTTCACGACCATCCTGCTGACCGTGCAGAGTCCGGACGGCACGGCCGAGCACTACCAGTACGCGGACGGAGAGCGGATCGAGCTGACGCTGCGCGATGCCGCCGGACGACAGCGCCCGGTCGGCCGCTACGGATACGAGCTGCGCGGGCTCGGTGACTCTCCCTCGGAGGCCGTGGCCCGCCAGTCGGGCACCCTCACCGCCGCCGACGCCGGCTTTCGAGGGCCGGCCGAGGAGCCGGCCGAATCGTCGCCCGACGCCCCCGACGAGGTGATCGCCGAGGACCTGGTGGTGATCGGCTCGGCCTGCATCGGAGGGCAGTGCGAGGCCGACGAGAGCTTCCTGCTCACCACTCTCGGGCTGAAGGAGAACAACGTCCGCATCTCGTTGTTCGACACCTCGGCGACCGAGGGCTTCCCGAGCAACGACTGGCGCATCGAGTCGAACTCCACCGAGAACGGGGGCGGCAGCCATCTGGCGGTGGTCGATTGCGGGGACGCCAACGATCTCGGGTCGTGTCCACGCAACAGTCGCATCTTCACCCTGGAGGCGGAGGCGCCCACCGATTCGCTGTACGTCGACTCGAGCGGCCGCATCGGGCTCGGCACCGCGGTGCCGCAGGCCGAGATCCACGTGCGCGACGGCGAGAGCCCGACGGTCCGACTAGAGCAGGACATCTCGGGTGGTTTCGCCTCCCAGAGCTGGGAGGTCGGCGGCAACGAGACCAACTTCTTCGTCCGCGACGCCACCTCCGACGCGCTGCCGCTGCTGATCGCGCCGGGCGCCCCGACCCACGGCCTGGTGCTCGACGCCGAGGGTCGGCTCGGGCTGGGGACGGACGCCCCGACCGCTCGCCTGGACGTCGCCGGCGACGCGTTCTAGTGATTGGTTGGTATTACCCTATCTT
>JAAAKM020000182.1:8321-30159 GCA_010016025.2 Alatinidae sp. Z8VKAUB7J3 | reverse complement strand
ATAGTGCAATCTAAGGGCCTGGCAGTACATATCATAGTGCAATCTAAGGGCCTGGCAGTACATATCATAGTGCAATCTAAGGGCCTGGCAGTACATATCATAGTGCAATCCAAGGGCCTGGCAGTACATATCATAGGGGAAGAGAACATACATCGATAGCCGAAAAATAAACTTTGCATTGCCGATACTACATTAATTATACCTTTAGCAGTTCATTCTTCAAAACACCAATACGATTTTACATTGTCTTCTCAAAGGAACCCCCGTAACCTCACTACCGAAACATATAACCGTCTCCTGAAAATGCCACAGAAAATTACATCTTACTGATGCTTACCCCAGAGATATCTGCTACCCGATGAATTGGGGGCTCTTTCTTGCTGTGCAACCCTTTCCCGTTTTTGGCTGCTCTGTTTTCTGCTGCTAATAAATCATCATATTGTGAAGAACGTTGGTCATCATCCTGTCGATGCCTCAATGCAGTTGCTAAGCCTTTACTAATTAATGCCTCTGCTACATTGATGCCACCGACAGAAACTGTGGCACAAGTCCGTTCTGGATAACCGTCGTTTGGGGGCTTGATGTAATCCACTTTGATATCAACCTTTGGAAAAGAAAAAAAGTGGATTATATGTATAAACGAAACACATAAGGTGACTCGCTGATGTAATGGGACGTTTCTAATTATCATCATCATGATCATCATCACAATCATCATCATGATCATCATGATCATCATCACGATCATCATCATCATTATCATCATCAGCCAACCGCTGTCATGAGCGGCCAGGGAACGTTACTAAAGCAACCACACTGACTAGAAATCTGATTTTAAAAGCCTTGCGAGGTTTTCAATGACTCGATGGCAAGTACCAAATAACTCCCATTTTTGAAGATTCACTGCAGTGGGTTGTTCTGGTTGATAGCAATCTCTCAGTGCAGCCCCCTGATAAGCAGTTGGGCCTGATTGATCTGACGTTGTTCTGATTGATAGCACTACCGTTGTAGTGTTGATTGTTAACTCTGCTTAAGGACTGAGGTCCTACGCTGGCTCAGTAAATGAATCTTCCAGCATCTACACTAACAAAAGAAGCTGCTCTTTTCCTACACCTTAAGGAAAATTAGTCAAGGGAGGAGCGCTCAAAAGAAGGTGGATGTAATAAATGCAATTGTACTATTAAAATGACGGCATCCATTGCCTTTATTAAATTAGTATTAATTTGTCCCAATGTCTCAAGCGGTTGGCAATCTCTCAGTTTAGCCTCCTGTCAAGCAATGGGGCCAACTGACATTGTTGGCACACCATTCAAAGAAGGCAATTCGCCTGCCTTTTAACAAATCTGCTCCGTGTGTATTTCATTTAGAAGGATGCCTCTTTTTTCTGTCGCTTCTCATTTTCAGCCACCAAAGACAACGTGCAAATAATGGGGATGCAAACGTAAAGATTTTAACAATTAATGTCGCGATAGCATACGTAATTTTCATAACAAGCATGCACGTGCACCTTACACTTTCTCAGCTGTACAGTCTAAGCATAGGCAATGGTAATATTTTGGCAAGCTACTATTCAGCGACAACAATGATGCGAACGACGTGACAGAAAGACAGAACGACTACAATAAGTTACATCTAACAGAACCAGTGGAACATAAGCCACTGGACAAGACCAGGAGTGCACTGCTGGCAGTTCATCCCGCAGGCATACTGCTGGCAGTTCATACCTACAAAACTGCGACAAAGGAATAAACATCGACCGCATTAACCTAAACTGGGGTTTCTCCACCTTACCTTTTTACCGATCAACTTTTTCCTTAGGAATTCTCTAGCTTCATACATGTATGGCACATCATATAAAGGTCTACCTCTCTTTGAATCTCTTGATGGTCCATTCTAAAATGAGATTAACACAATTTACGATTATCAACATGTCTGGAAGGTTAACATAATATTGTATGAATTTTCTTACGTGTCAGCAGTTACCTTTAGCTCCTGGCCTTAGTGAATTTTAAACTGCTCGTAAAAGTGGGAAATCTATGCCTGGCGAAGAACAACTTATCGCTTGAAGTCAATCCATGTAAGTCTAAACTGACAGAAGAAAAACCAGGCACATGCGAGCAATTCATACTGAACTCCGGCAAAGACGCTCAACAGTACGTACGTCGTTCGCTTTAAGACAACATAAATGTTACTGGAACACACTAATACAAAAGCTTCTATCAAATATAGGTCAAATGTGAAGCATTGGGTAAACTTAACACGCAAACACGCTTACCAGTGCCATTAATAGTAGGTTAAATGGTACTTATACCCGAATGCTCATGGTTCATGGCAGTTGATGGGTTTACTTGGAGGGATAGTAAACAAATAAAGAGCTATATGGAGAACTGCCAAACATAACATCAGTCCTCAAAGCTAGAAGGTTAAAATTCATTGGACACGTGTGGAGGAGAAAGGAGGAATTGGTGGTCGAGCTCGAATTAAGTACGTCAACACGCAAACATCAAGAAAGGTGTAGCTTAAGGGTTTAACACTTTATTCGCACGGCACAAAAAGCAGGCAGGGTTCTTTAAAATCGAAGAAGGCAGTGTAGATGCATATTGGAACAATCCTTCTAAAAACGTCAACTCTCATTACGCGTCGTTCGTGAATTAGGCTGCCATGTTACTTGTTAATCACAGCTTCACATAGAGCTTCGCCTTTCCATGCCATTAATTCTGTTTTCAAACAGGTGGATCGCTCGACTTATAATTCCCTAATATTTCTTGACTAATACGTTTTCTTCTTTCACTTCCTCATTTATTACAGTCGGGTTATGTACAATCATTTTATTTATTTATATCATTCAAAAAATATTCTCTTTTCCTTTCCGAGAGTAGAATACTCGTTAATATCCCTGCAATGTCAACTAGAATGTGTTGCCTTCAATTTCCTCTCTCTGCACTTCTATCCCTTATAAAATGGTTTATATAATTTTATATATTGTAATTGTGCATCAGGTGTGAAAGTGTAATCAACTAACCTGTACGCCATCTTGCGTTACTGCAGCAACTCTGTCAGTAGAAAACAACAATTAGGTGAATATGTGGTCAATGTAGTTAATATACAGCCCTAAGGTACTCCTCTTGACTTAAATAACTGAGTAGGTATCAGTAAGGTACAGCATAGGTTGCATGGGCCGAAACACTCTTTCCCTTTTAGGCTTAAAAAAACAATGCGTTTGATCGATTGCAGCATGCCTAAAATATTATAAACTATAATGCAATGTAAAATCGTGTGCCTTTTTGGTGTCACAATGCGCCTCCGTGGAATCAAACTACGGTTTTAGAATTAAGGTAGGTGTAAAAATCCTTCTTAAATTATCTTTTAATAGTTTCCTGCATCCATTTATTAATAATCTCAGACGGAGCTAAGACTGAACTAGGATTTTAAGCTTTCTCTTTTGAAAGCGGGCAACAATTTGTACTATGCAACTGACTGTTAGCCACAAAATCGGCAGACGCGGAAAACTAGCATTTTGGTCAGGACAGAACTTTAAGGCAAAAACTTCCGCTGCTTTTGGCTGGAGAATATAATAATAATATAGTAATAATACGGACAAATTATCCTTTTAAAAAGCAGTCGTTGTTTTATTGAAGTGCTGATATTAACTGTCTACCCTTCCCTGCCTGTATTCCCAGTAACCTGCTGTCGCTAGTGTGTAAACGCTTACCACTTTCCATATGAAATAAGATCACACGGACACAAAATGTGAAAGAATACCAATGAACAGCATACCCACCTTGGAGGCCTCAAACTTGAGAAGGAAACTTTTCTCTCGTCGCCACTGGCAAGTTTTACGACAATGGCGTCAGCATTAACAACTTCTATGACCTACACCAATGGAAAAATGAAAGAAACAAACGCAATTTAAGATAGAGACCACTAGATAAAACTTCAACAGTCTTTTGTCGACATTAATGAAACATACTTCCCAGAATAAATCACGCTGCCACAAACGCTAAACTGAATTAGCTAAGAGACGTAGCCAGTCGTAAGTCGATCTTAAACAGTTCTGTAGTTTAGACAACAATCCAAGATTTTTGAAACTATGCATAATTCAACAACATTGCCCCCTGTTCCCTATCATAAGGTAGTATCATAGGTTACGTGTATATGTGCAATCTAGACAAAGGATTTCAGAGCGCAACGACGACGACAGGCTGTAATATCCACGGCAGTGAAACTAGTATAAAGAAAAATCAACACCAACAGCTAATCCTGGAAATCATAATGAAAAGTGTGTATTACAGATTTACAAATTGAGTAATTACATGTACGTAAAGAGAAAGGAATGATGTAATTACTTAAAATAGCGAGACAGGGAAATACCCCGATCCTAGTCAAATGACGTCCTGGTTGTGGAACGTGAGCAGCCTTTTGTGGGATGGGTAACTAAGATGCGAGATATCCATTTGGGGGTATAGTTTCACAATAGTATAATCTGGATTGTTTTCATTTTAGTTAATTGATGTGGTTGCTAAATGAAGTACTAGTCGACAAAATACTTCAGTGGTTTACCACTGAATAGGAGACGCTTGTTAGAGAAGCTCTGCGCTGTCTTACTATATTCCATCACATATTGTGGGTGGTTGATGGCACACCGATTTGCTGAAGCTACTGATGCAAGTCTATTCATGCACTTACTTGTATGGATGGTTGGCTGGTCTTTGATGCAAGATAAACCTCCACGCCTTATAGTTTTAGGAAGCTTTTACGGCCTGATCGGAAAATCTACTAAGAAAATAGTGATGCTTGAATTCTTAGACTCTCTTCACTACAGGCAGATCTTTCATTTAATGCCACTGACAAAATCTCAAATGAGGCCACAATCAATTCTATTGGTCCTTCTATGGGGTAATCGTAAACACTGGTACAATCCGTGTGCAGCTACTTGTAAAGAGGAACGACCATAACGCTCTACCTAAAGGCCATCTTCTATTCAAAACTCGGCAACCTCTTCCTGACATTTTATCTGTCCTTTATTAGCATTTGACGTCGCTGTAGCTTACAACATTTATCCTATTCTGAAAATGGTCTGTCCGTGTCTGCTCTGTCTACCTGTCTCTGTTTACGTAGATACATCCTTCCTGTACCAACGTTCGAAAATCACTTGCCAAGTCCCGTAATACGCATCTGGTAAGACCGGAGCGTATAGCCGAAGGGTACGGCGTGAAGGAATGGCTGGTGTATCAAATAAAACCCTTGACAATAATAAATAAACGTCCCAATACCTTTCCACTATATTCTTTATCTTTGATATTTATGACTGGAGCTGATGAGACATATCCTTTCCATATTCTGACTTGTTTTTCTTTTGCAGTCCTACAAAAGAAAAGAAAAATGCAGATATTTTAGTTGTACAGCAAAAAGAGGAATAACTTCCATACCGAACAATTTTTATAAATATTTTCTCATCATCAATAAATTACTACACCATATTGTAGTATACTCATGTTATGCTGATGATGTAGGTCAATCACTTGGTGCCTTCGTTACCTCTTTAATCACACCTCTTTTAATTCGCTCCAATGCAGAATTATCTGATTGTGGATTCCCCATACGTTGCAAATTTAAAACAATCTTAAACCTTTCAAATTTGCTTTTATCCAGGTCTTCCATTATGTCGTTTGCAGTTGATTTTATGGTTGCTTCGAATATTAATGAATCTGAAGTAGAAATTTGGTTAATTACTAACATTTTCATGCCTTCCAGGACAAAAGCTCACCTGCCTCACACATGCTCACCAACCCATTCGCACGCAAGTAGGAGGCGTCCAGCAATAACTTTTGTGGATGTCCTCCTCAATCAAAAGTAAGTCAGTACTTGAATTTTACTCTTAACAATTTGAAGTACTACTTTTCTTCTGCAAGGCATTGTAGCTCTTACTGAACGTATGATACGTTCATATGACACATATTGTTTATTCTAGCCGAATAAATAAGAGAAGACCTGTCTTTTCAGTCAAGAGAGCCAAACATGTACCCTCAGCTTGCAAAGGAAGGCACACAACCTCCTTACGATACCAACTTAACTTCAACATGCTTCACCCTTTCATAGCAAAGAGCAAGTATAATAATGACAATAAAAGAAAAAACAACAACAAAGAATCCAAAATTTAAAAAAAAAGTTAACAACAATAACATTGTAAATAACGACAATGGCGACAATGAAAAGTTAGAACCAGGGTAACAGTTACAGTGTAGCGGTATCATATTTTATATTTCAACAATCCTTCAAAAGTACAAGTAATCTACCTTTCAGCTTGTCGATACTTCTCATGTCCACTTGTCAATACTCCCATACTCCAATCAACGCATCTCGCAAATCCTTCCTTAAGCAAAAGTTCTGATATATTTCCCGCTGGATGAAGCACTGTTCCTAATAAATTTTGATTTGAAACTCCTTCCAACAATATCTGCACATCTCTTTGTAGTAATCTACTTTCAGTAAAAAATTTCGCTTCCTCAGCAAATGGCTCTGCCACATCCTTGTCTGCTTCTCTTTTGAACATGGGACACTGGATAAGATAAAAAAAGATAACTGTTGTGCTAGTCGAAGACAAAGGCTCTTTGAACAGTTCAGATCATGTTCCTATTAACAATACTATAGTAATTGTAAGAGGACCCTTAGTACCATAGTACCCTTAGTACCACAATAATTGAAAGGAGTCCCCTTACAATTACTATGATAATACCAAGTATCCACTTGAAATGACACTATAGATCGAATGGGAATGATGTTAATGAGTGACAAGGTTGACTACTTCATCAATTCTTCTTTCAAGAATTGTGGTGTGGTTGATGGAAAGAAAAACTATATCTAATCTGTTTAAAGTATCATACTGGTACTTGTGGTAAGCAATTAACTCTTTCCAATTTGGATGCCATACATTTACAGTCGATAACAATTTGGATAGAAAACTAACAGACCTAGTACAGGCAACAAACAAACAGCACAAGAGTACATACTTACTAATTGTTTCATTCGAAGTGGTTTGGAACCAAATGATAGCTTGTAATATGGGCAGAGTAATCACGAGGCTCGGTAAAAAATGCCCACGAAAAATTTTGGAGTATTTGCCTTCACGTGTGAGTGTGTCGTGTTTGTGGTGTGTCGTGTGTGTTGTTTGTCATGTTTGTGGTGTGTCGTGTGTTGTGTGTGGTGTGTGTGTGTCGTGTGTGTGTGTGTGTGTCGTTTTTGTGTGTGTCGTTTTTGTGTGTCGTTTCTGTGTGCGAGAGAGGTACTTTCCAAGACTACGCACATCAGCGTGTCATGTTCTAATCAACACTAACCTTTATTCCTGTTAACATGACCGTCACATATTCAAAGTATGGGAGAAGAAATGCCCTCACGGTGCTGCCATCTCGAACCATTTCAATTATTGCTGAAAACAGATATTGAACTGTATTGTATCAACACAAAACTAAGCACGTAACATGTTGTGTTTCAATAATCAATCATGTACTTATTCAACAAATCAAAATATATAGTAACTTTACTTAGAAGAAATATGTAGACAATCATACAAAACAAACGTACACAACAATAATATGCAATACACGGGAATTGCACTCACTCTGCCTATCTGGTATTATTTATGCCAATTAATTAGTTCTCTTGCACTACGTAAGGTATTATTGGTCATTTCTTGGCATAAAGTTACATAGAAACACGAGTGACGAAGAAAGTTAAGCCTATGGCATGAAGTGAAGATGTAAATAAGAAACCTGCAAATGTAAGTCCAGCTATCCAAAAGTAAAATTTCAATTATACTGAGCAACTAGATAATGTACCCCCAACAGTTGTTACACGTTCGACATAAATTGTGTATATCCTACCATCGACTGGCTTGTTATGTTTCTGATCTATGAAATGTCTAGGGTTCTCCAGGGTCCACTTAATGTCCCTGACATGGCCCTAAAATGGAAATATTATTTAAGGGGCATATTAAGAAATTGCAAATTTAGCTTCAGCAATTTTGTGCGCAAAAAAGTTCAAACAATTTGATACCTGGACAGTACTTACACAATTAATATCAATCAAAATGTAAAGGAAATATAGTTATGCAGAAATGTACCTGTAATTAGTCATTGTAACCTACTGTCTTTACGTCTTCAAAAATGCAAATTTTAACCTAATTGATCAGGGCAGTGGTGAAAATGAATGATATCAATAAGTCATCAAAGTAAATTGGTTCGTTTCTATGATACTGCTCCATCAATGTTTGTATATAATGCCAGTAATGTGGAAGTGAGAAATGCTAGCTGTGTTCGAAGTACTTCGCATGACAAAATATATAGTTTATACATAAAATTAAATGTTGCCGCACAAATTTGCATACAACAACTTTAACCCATCTAATTGAAACGCAAAGACCTTACAAATAAACTAATAACTCTTAGAATAAGACTTTATCCTCATATCGTCATCACTGAGCACCTGTAATTGGCTTTCAATGATACTGGATTGTACACATTCATGAGGTGGCAAAACAGTCTAACTACAACACACCACTGAATCTATTACAGATAGCACATGATTCACCACAACAGCTACTTGTGATCAAACAGCCAGCAGAAAAATCAATGAAAATGGTACTCATGATTAATTAAGCTATGAACAAAAATTTACATATTCTGCATATCAAAAACAATATATACTACTGATCTGAATCATGGAACAGTTTTGTTTGCATTTTATATTACACACCTCTGTTTCTTGGGCCCATTTCCCTTTATTTTGACTTTTTGCTAGGTCTTCAACATCAATAAGCTTGGACTGATCACTGTGCAACAAAACAATAGAGTGTACATTCAAATATCTTGCAAAGTCTGACACGTCTTTACTAAGTGAGAAAAAAATTGCAAACAGCTGCACAAAATATCATCATCCAACAGTCTGAAAATCAGTTCTGAATGGCAGATGGCCTGTAGCAACAGAAACAAGTTTTTTACGCATTAAAGGAACTTGTTTTTTCACTCTCTTGCACTGAAAGCCACATTCAAAGCTGTCTTACATGCAACGTAGGCAAGCGTTGACTGTATATGCTACCCATCAGTATGCAAATATGGCCATAACCAAATAAAGAAACTGAATTAGGTCTTCAATCAATTTTTCATCAGATATGAGAGAGGAGCCAGGAGCATTACTAAATTCCACTCCCTAAAAATGTTATTCTCCTTGGAAATTTTTTAAATTTTTTCAACTATAAACCTACTTGTGTCCTTTTAAAAACAATTCTTAAACAAATACATTAAAAAACAATAAATTGTACATAGATATTTTAGACACAATCCTGCAATGATATTTTATTGTTTTCAGTATTTCAGTCTTTTACATAAGCAAACATTTTCAGGAAGAAATGACATTCCAAAGACTTATAAATGTTAAACCTAGATTAGCTACAAAGTTTTGTAATTTTATAGTCATACTCAAATACTGCAGTCATCAGGTTCACTAACAATTCCTTACTACTGTATGCTACAGCTACATTTCTTGATATGTATATAACTTTTGTTCTAATCAGGTCCAGCACACTTTTCACTTCTCTGTCCCCATGGGGAGTTAGAATCTACCACCTTCATTTCTGTGTTCGGCATTTCTGCTATTACAGTATATCATTAATCTGGGCAACTATGATACCATCTATCCATATCTAACTCAAGATCTAAATAACTTTGACAAGTATCCTGGGTTTTTTGATGTTTTACTTCAAAAGGCAATGCATACCATTGGTAAGAGTAAATAACGGCAGGGACAGAGAAAAAGGGTATAAGAGAAAACGGAAGGATGGAAAGAGGAGAAACACATGGGGGAGGCCATGACATATAGGGCATATATGAGTAGTAATTTATATCTCTGTACGGCAACTGAAACCATTACTTTGTCAATATTCTGTGACTTACTCTGATGGTTTTATACCAAGCCGTCGTACTTCGGCAAGACCTTCCGATACCAAATGCTCAGTCACATTATCAAGTTCCCCATCAGCTGTTGGTAGACAGGAGGTAAACAGAAACAGTTAGTTGCAATCAACTGAAAGTTTTAAGGCAGCTTAGCATAATTCTGCCTATTTATTGCCAAACCCAATATGCTCATTTTTGCAGGAATACACTAAGAGAAAGATTCGCATAAGGGATATTAAGTTAAGACCTGTCTTATGTATGTATAGTGCACGTTACAAATATATAAATAGCACATTAAACCGATGACCTAATGTTTTACGATGCCAATTTTCTTGATGCGTCAAAGATGAAACAATCCAACTTTGCTGCCCTGTGACTTGTCGGAACAATAGAGAATGAGGATGAGTTTTCATTTGAAATGGTGTGGAAGTGAAGAGTCCGTTATTTCGATTTTACACAAGGAGTGGGTGAACAGAATCATAAAAACATTGAAAGAAATGAATGGGATAGTTGATGGTGTCTTTTAGAGAGCTGACAATCCTATCATTCCTCTACATATCAAGTTGGTGGCTGATTTGAATTTGTTGCTGTACTCTGAACCCACCAATAAACTGAAATCATGTCAGTACAAGGCAGCCAAAACATGCACACACGGTGACAACAGGTATTCAGTTTGAGATAACAAGAACAGTAAATCATTTACCAAATTTCCGGGTTACGTTGATTGCATAGTAGTTACACTTTTTCCCTTTGCAATTCAACGATAACTTTAGTCGATCTTTCAGCCATTTAACTCAATCACCTTCAAATGAATTCCTTGATTCTTTAAATATGTCAGTGTTTTCGACCCAATGACTGTGGTTAAATCTAGTGCTGAAAGTACCAAAATTTGGAAACTTGTATTTGTATCCCTAAAAGCTAATACAATGTCCATGTAAAATTGAAGCTAACACAAGTAGTCCACTTGCCATTATTGCCAGGTGGTATGGGGTTTGATTCCCAGAAGGCCCATTATTTATGTCAGAAAGGCATTAGTCTTGAAGTGTTGTAAGCTCCAAAAAAAGTTCCATGTAAGCAAGCACAAGCCTAGCCACTGTCAAGAGGGAGTACCAGATGTAAAACTGCATCACTAACAATGAAAATGGCTTATAACATACAATTTTCTTATTGTTTTTCCAAAGCAACAACAATTTCTTAATGTGCATTCATGATATACTGGAGTCAACAACAAGTATATCTCAAAACCAAATCCGAAAGTATTGTTATGTATCATGGTAGCAAAAAATGACCCAAAATGGAAAATATCTCCATTTAATATATTTACAAATGTATGCTGGGAAAGGGCTAGGGCATTCTCAGAATACATCCCTATTGCAAGCTGAAGACCTGCAAGTAGTAGTCTACCCATATCACAAAATTTGGAATACACTGAATTTTGTGTCACCCTAAAGTGGCTGCTACTACTGACCATAACAATGCATTGAACTTTTAAGAATAAAACACTTATACATGTATGTACCACAAACATACCTTTTTTCAGGTATATACACCCATATTCTCTACCTGTACCAGGTACTTTATATTCAACTTGAAACAAAACCTCTTTGCCGATCAGCTTTTTCCTCAAAAACTCCCTGCTTTCCCAAGCAAAGGGCTGAAAGAAAATTAGAGAAGAAAACTTTCATAAACTAGCAACTAATCAGTAATATTATAAAATTGTATTAAAACTACCACAAGGAAAAATCATCATACGTATCAAATGTCAATCTGATGTATTACCACTCCCTTTCTTTTTTATACATGTAGAGCTCTACAAGTTTAACAATTTGTTCATGTACCAAACAATAGGAAAATAGAACTTTTGAATATTTCAATAAATCAATCAATCAATTGCTAACAATATGCTTGTATAATAACACCTCCAGCAGTTATTTTGACACCATGAAGTCATGTGAAAAGGGTGTTTTTTGGGCTGGTTGAACATAACAATGAAAATAAGAAGACAACAACAGCAAAATCATTAAGCATGATATTTTTCCCTTTAATCACATCACATTACCATGTTAAGTACTCCAAGGGTCAAATTAAGGCAAAAAGTAAAATAGCAAAAAAACCAACTATTTTTCCAGCATAGAGCAGACAAAAGATTTGAAAGTCACCTCAGTATTATCATTTAACTGGCAAGAATGTCCACAACAATGTTAATTGCCATTGCTATTGCATATATTTTCCTTGGCTTGGTGGAAGTTTTCAGGAATCATTTTGTCACGTAAACGAAATTGCACTTTGCAAAACCCATCACGAATCACAACTAACCATTGTCCTCAAATAATCTGTGTGTTGTACAGAACACAGAAACTACACAAGTAGTAGTAAATTATTGTGCAAAAACATTTTTCAACTGAAACTCCTCTAAGTACTACCACTAAAAGTGGGGTCCATAAAGGAGAAGATTCAACTCCATAGCCAGCTGTAACTTCATTAGAGATTAAATGTCATTAGAGATTAAAACACAGGATCCATGCCATTTGTTTTCTCTGCATCAATCATAGTACTAAAAACTTTGTAAATTGCTTTAAAAAGGCCAATAGATCAGACATTCATTTTGTCTGGGGAGGAGCCTTTTTGTAAGAGGATTATTTACTAAAATAAAGATATATATCACAGAGTTTTTATGGATTTGTGTAACTGATGTTTAAGTGTAAACATTGCTATATCTGGGATATGGTTGGTGATAATGGTGGTTGTACAGATGCAGCAACAGCCACAGTGAAATCTGCATGGAAAAAGTTCAGAGAGCTTCTTCTCATTCTGTCCTATGTAGGAATACCCTGAAAACTCGTGGTCATGTTTTTGCAGCTGGTGTTCATTGTGTTATACTGTATGCATGTTAAACATAGGCTTCAACAGCTTATAATTGTCGCAGATTAGTCAAGAATGATAAGGCTATGATTAGATGGATCTGTGCCACAAAGATGAGGGGCAGGCGACTTGAGAGCTCACCTTGGTATCCCACCCCTGGAAGATGTCCTCATATATAAACGACTGAGAATGGATCCAGAGTCATGGCCTTGCAAAATACTATCTATAGTAAAATTCCGTGGGTGTCCAAAAAAGTGATGGATGGACAACATCAAGACGGATCTTGCTTCGCAGAAGATCAGGGAAGAGCTCTCAGCTGATTGCATTGCCTGGAGAAGAGCAATCAAATTTCCACTAAAGAGACAAAAAGGCATCCAACCCCAGCGGCTGGGAAAAGAAGATGTTACATTGTTCAGTAAGCAAGTAAGTTGAATCAACCTCCTGTGGAGCAAGCTTTACATACCATTACAGACATGTTTAGGAGTATTTGCGCCATATCCATTTTATGCTTCTTGATATAATCATAGAAAGCAGGTTAAGGAATTGGGTCGAAACAACAAAAGCTTGACTGAAATTATGCTTTTCCTCAGCATTCAAGAATACTGTTAAGCAGTAGTATAACATAAATTTTGTTCTTAGGTGCTGCATAATTGCAGTACCATTTAAATTGAGCCATGACAAGACTTCAATATCTCTGTGGTTAACTATTTAAATCTTTGCTGGTACTGCAAAATGTATACCATATATACATTACAAGTTGCACATAATGCAAAAGAGAAATCATGAAAGATATCAAAATTAACAATAACTTGGCTTCAGCTCCTCTGCAAACATAGAACACATGCTTCACGGAAAACTGAAGAAAACAGGGTATAAATGTGTGACTTGTGCATCTACAGTAACTCACCTCATCCTTGGTTTCCACACTCCCTTCTATGTTTGGGTTTGCTCTCCTAGCAAGTTTGGGTGCAATAATGTTGGATAGTGCAAGTGGTCTCTCTGGGGGTGGTCCACCTCGTGGCTGTCCACGAATAATGACAGAATCTCCAGAGAGGACCTAGACAAGATACAAACAGCAGGAATGGCATTTGAAATGACAATATTGGCATACAAAAATGCTATCTATCTGAAAAATGGGGACACTATGTCTTAATTGTTACACCAAGTTATAGAGACTTTCAAAAAAAGGAATTTCATCTGGAAACTTTTCAATGATTATTCTAACAGCACAGACTCACAGATGACAACAAGCACTGTGCATGATGCCCTATGGCAGATACATTAATTTTGGTTGGAATTTTACCAAATACACAGATGGTAGCTAATCTCAATATCTGGGCTCAGGCGACTGCTGATAGAAAAGTCTCACTGACACATCTCCACGTCAAAACCCTTTGGATATTGTGATACTCCAGGGTCAGGTACAACAATTATGTGCCCATTGAGTTTCAACCATTGTTGACAGGGCAACAGTACAGAGTAAATTTCAGATAAAAAAAATTAATGATTCCTTTAGAAACATCTTATATTTTAAAGCTTTATTAATTGCAATAACTGTTCAATCAACTTTGTCAATGTTGGCACAGTTTTTCCTGTGTTGAAAGACTAGTTCAGAATCAACAACATAAAAGTAATAAAAGGGTTGAGTACACTTAACATAAACAAGCTAGTACCCAACTACTTTCACCCAATACTACCAGATAAATATGTACCAGATCACCCGTCTCCAATTTATAGGTTACAAGAAATAACAATTTTTTAAATAAATTTTGCAAGTTAACCACTCTTTCCAGTAGATGTTCCCCCTATTCCAATGCCAGAGATCAAGGGTTCAAGTCCTCAACCAGCCATAGTGCCTAAAAAAGGGCATCCTGTCTTTAAGTGGCCCCATATGCATTGGTACCACCCTAGCCCCTGCTGTTGGGTGCCTTACATAATGGAGCATCAAATATTTGCAAGTTTAATATGAAACCTTGTATGTAGCCCACTCCATCTTAACAGGCTAAAAATACAACTTCAGAAAAATATCCTTGAGCCCACAATGAGGCAAAATATAGTGAGGTATAATAGTAACATGACAATTTTCCGTATAACTTGAAATACAAAGAGATAAAATCATAAATATCATACAAAGATAAAATAATCAGGACCTACTGTTTTGAGTGGCATTACTTGCCACATTAAAGTGCAGGAAACACAAAATTTTCAACATAGAAAGATTTGTACAGTAGAAATTATCTTTAGTGCACGGGAGTACCTAGCTAGGGGCTGTGCACGATGGGTTTCTTCCCGTTTTGACACATTTTACAACATGCACATCCTCATAGTAGCATACAATGTATATAAACAATAAACTTGTACATGAAATGTTAAGATATTGGTTAAAAAATCTCATCAATGTGGAATGGGGTAAAAATTTCACACCCCCTTATCCCCTGCTCTGTATTGCCCCTCTGCTGGTTTTCAACAGTTTCTCCTCGGGGCAGTAGCGAATCGGTATTTTGTTTGAGTTTGAAGGTTGCAAGGATAAGAATCAATGCCTTAAAAGAAACCAATGTAATGCAACGAAAATGGCGGCGAGCGCCAACAGCTGACTGTCACATTAAGTAATGCACTCTTTACAGATTAAGTAATCATTAGACTTGATTAAACAGGTTACTATATTATTCGATTCCTGTACGGCAATATGGTGGTGGGGCTATACTCCCCTGGGTAAAAATTGAATTTCCGCAACCTTCGAAAGGCTATTGGTTGGTTAAACTGAGAGTCGTGTTGAACTTGCAGTGATAACGTTACAACAATTTGTTTTATCGTGTTTAACTTTTCAATGTTTGTAATGATCATCGCAGCAGAAGATCATCATTAAGAGAAGTACATATAACTAATATTTCTTGAATATTAGAACCTGCAGCTTTATTCGGATCAGTTAGGATCTATTATTACTTAGCTTCACAATTTGGAGTGATAAATTTGTCACATCGTCTTGTTAAAAGGTTATGTTAACTTTCTTGTTTCTTCTGAAACATATATTCACCCTGATATAAATAATCTGATAGTCCAATGGATCCACAATCAAGGTAAATACTTTGGAAAATCACAAGTGCAAGATCAATCAATCAACTTACAGCTGCCCGGAACAAAATTGTAGCTTACAGTTGTAATATGAGGTGTAATAGCTTCTGATTTTGAAGGTAACAATAATATGTGATTATTCCAATATTGTTTGAGTATAGGACTCCGATTACAGTGAATGTCTCATATTATTTGGCTACAACCAATAGCAAGAAGCTACGACACATAGATGATGACAATGGACAACAGAAGCGAGACTGATCATGAACAAATTGAACTCAAACACCACCAAACATTTTCTCAACAGACAAACTGAAACCAAAATCTTTCGTCCGTATCAGATCGTGTATATAGATTTCAAAATCTTAATCTAGATCAAGCTTTGTCCACGAAGTCAACTGTGATCTACTACGTTGCCATCACCACAAAGACATGGATCACTTAGACCTGCCATCTTGGGAAGTGATTTTTGTCTCCGTGGCAGAATCAAGGATCGCCTCAAATCTAACGAGTCATTTACCTGTTTTACGATTCCCTTGTGTAGCTGAGGGGTTGACTGAGTCATGGTTTTGATTTCCTCAGCAGCTCCTTGCCTTTGCTAGCCACTTTGCCTGGTCTTACTTGAATGTTGGCAGTCAAAAAAGGATGAAGTGGAAGATGGCTGAAACAAAGGACATGTGAGCAAAGAGGACTGGGGAGAGGAAGTAGTTAGGTTCTTCTCGAAGGCATCAGAAAATTTCCGGTTTCAGTTGCTCATTTGGCTTGCAGAGGACCTAGTTCCTTTGGGGAAGCAGAAGAATGTATGGATGGGAGAGCCCCATCAGCTTATCACACAGGATGGTATAATATAATGAGTGCACTGCTGTTTCTTGATGGATTCTAAGCTCACCCATCGTACACAATAAACCTTCTTTTGTGTATTTTCTGTTAACTCCATCGAACCTAGTGCATGTCATGTAATATTGGTGTGTGCACTGGCGAGGATAAATCGCTCCTAAGAAAACTCGTACACCTTCCTAGGTTGTTTTAACTGAAATTCGTAAGAAATCATATTTCTCAACGGAAATCTCGTGCATTATTTGTGGTAAACGATTTAGGCTTATCACTCAGCTGAATTTTTTCTGAAAGAGGAGAGGGGAAGGTATGTCAGCTCTACAAAGTCTCCAGTCAATTCCCAATGTCTCCTTTGCCCCCATACACCCTTTTCCCACACAAGCATTGTAGGTAAAATCTGTTATCTTTCAAGAACCATCCAAAATTACTTTATTCAACAATACAAGACGTTTACGAGAAAATCCCTAAGGCGTACATAGGGGCCATACGTTTTATGTCTTCGACATGGTTCGAATGGAGGTATGTCATTTATTGTGTATCTTGTTTGTTTTGTATAAGAGACTTATAAGAGGGCTCTAAAATTAGCAATATGTGGCGTGTTCATTGATCTATGGTCCTAAACGACAAGCCAATAAGCATCGGCAGCCCTATCCAGGCATAAAATGTGCCTCTTTAGAAGGTATTCTATTTTTCTCAGGCGTCAAAATCAGGCGTTTCGGAGTCTACTAAAGTGCAATTTTTCAAGATAATCCGCTTCCAGTGGTCACTACGTCCTGATTACCCTCTCAATAGTAAGCTCCAGACACTTCCCTCTGCACTATGCCACCCTCCACCCCCTAACTAATGGCCAGCTCAGATACTATTATTCAGCATCTTTTCTCCTATGCCGATAGGGTGTAATTTAGCATCTCTGAAAACTGATCGATATAACTCAGTGAAGGTCTTCCAAAACACCTTTTCCATATCTAGATCTTTATATGAGCATAGTCTATAATTCAATTTAAATCTATCCACTCTGGTTATATATTTTGTTGTGACCGTTTCTTCACAAACTGCTTTCGAAAATTATTCTTCTACTCAAATGATTTCTAATTTCTTGGACATCATGTATACCCTCATTTCTTTGCATAAAAAATTATTGATCCTGTTACAAGTACCTCCTCGTATTTCAACGGCCAAGAAAATTATATTTAAAGTACCATGTAAACAGAATACTAGACACTATTTAAAATTTCATTCTGTGATCAAGAACAAATATTATGAGAGGAAACTACAATATTTGAACATAAAACTACGAAGTAGTATAATGTATTTAGCACCTGTATATGAAATCAAGATATTATTTTTGAAAGCAAAAAATTGTGTTTTTGTAAGAAGTCAACAATTCAATCTACAATAGAATGACCTTTTACGAGGATAGTTTGCAAAACAATTAATACTGCGAATTGATCATACAAGGGCTTTATTACTATACAAACTGAAGGAAAGTGCAGGAGAAACTATTGGGCTTGAAAAATACACAAATAACGTAGAAAGGACAGTAAAAATCTCTTTGTTTGCATCGGTGGAGTGGACAATGAAGATGGTTAGGTTTGTCAAATGTAGTTTGGGACCAGTGTGCTTTACCTTGGCCATGCGAGGTTGGTTGAAAAGTCCGTTCATAGGCTTTGTTTCTGTGACCAAGTATGTCTCTAAGCTGACTGATTACTTGTTTATTTATATAAATATGTCAGAAAAATGGAAAATATCAATCCTGTTACCAATATGTTACCTGGCTAAACAAAAACCAAAAGCAGAAGAACTACATGAAAATAAAATTAACCAGGGATCTTTGACCAGGGAAGGTTAACCAGGTGAAAGTTCTCTGATGTATCAGAGGCTCAACGATTGAAAATGATTGATTGTACATGAAACAGGAATTAAAGGGACAGACAAGCCGTTGCCTGAAAACCATGAGGTTAAACAATTTCAGCAATTATGTTCTAATAATTAATCGCATCCTTTTTCATTTCTTTTTTCTCAATTCAGTCAGAGATACAAATAACAAGGTCCATGATACCAGAGGTGTAAATTGCTTGAACCTGCGCGCAGACTATCCCATCCGAATTGGACAATTACTCTGCAGTTTGAACTCTACACGAGCTAGAGTTCAAGATTAAATTTGCTTGAAGTGAAAAGTCGCTGTTCAGTATTTTTCATGTCCAGACTTTGCAGCGGTAACCTTGGCAATGCAATTAGGTTTCTTGTTATGCACTCACCATGTTTTTATAACGTATTATCGAGAAAGACTCTTGGATAATAATAAAAATAATAATATTAATACCTGAGAGCATTTAGCAAATTCATTTTAGAAGGGAATCTCCTCAACTTCTGTCTTGGGATTTACAAATGCCCGAAGTACTTAATTATTCCATGCAAAAGCTGCAATATGGTACGTAGAGAGGTGTATCAGCTAGTGAAGTGCACTGCATTTATATATCGTGCTTTTGATCCTGGACACATTGAAAGGCGATTCACAAGTGACATTTAACCCGCAGATCAAACCTGACTTTTTTTTTCTAATCCACTCTCTAGCGAATGTAAACAAAAATCAGCCACAAACGGCGCTTACGGGTTTTTTCATCATAGCCACGTCCCAATTTTACATCATGGTACGGTAAAGCACAACAGATATCATGCTCTTGGATTTTACAGTACGACTGGTGCTTGAATCTCTGAAGTCTCATAACCCTTGGCATATGAGACAGTTGCTCTAAGTAGTTGCTCATGCTGCCTTTAATAGGTGTTTTACAACAGTGATACGATAGTCCAAGTCATCAAATTAAAAGGAGTATATTCAACCGGCAAGATTTACGCGTTTGTCTTCTTCGTAGTTCTCAATTTCATGGACCATGGAAGTAAACTGTTTAGAAAATTTGGTTATCATAATACTAAAGGAAACATCTGAAAATTAGATGAGAAGGAAAGTTTACCAGAGAGTTAAAGGAACGATGCAACCTGTAATCAAAATATAACAGTTTTTGAAAGAAGAGAATATACTATAATGCTTACAAGTAATGATAATGGACACTTTCATCCCACCAAAAGTAAGATATGGCACAGAAGCCTTATTACTGGCAGATTCCCAAGAAGGGAATGGGAAGATCAGTGTTGACATTATTAGAAGGAACAAGATTAAAATGAGATCATCAGAGGGGAAGTAAAACTAATGAAAATTTTCAGAAAGTAAAGATCATAAAAAGGGGAGTGGGAAGGATGAATAACATTAGGAATGCCAGAAGAAGCATAGAGTGTGCATCCAGGGAAGGAAGAAGATTTGATAAAAAGCCAACGCGTAGAAGGAGAGACTCTAGAGAATATAGAAGACATTAAGTAGATGCAATTAATAACTGTGATCATTTCAATACCATGGAATGCAGTTACGAGGACACATCCAGTATTTTGATGCTGGATCAACGTTGAATCGATGTAATGTCTTATGTTGAATCGACGTTACTGGTTCGATTTAAGTGAAAATTGTCGCGACGTCGTATATTAGAGCTTGAAAAGAAGCCATTTTGACACCGATCAGATGTCGGTCAGACGTCGCGTTAAAATATTGATGTAGGCTTGACGTCGATTCAATGTCGATCGGCCTAACAAGCAACTCTTCGGTTGAAATAATGACGTACTGTATTTGTCGTAAAGTAATATAACAAAAACGAACAAACATCGACTTCGAAATTTCATCGAATGCTGTCTGAGAAGACCTTGAATGCTTCACTCCCTCTACCATCTTCATCTCAGACTATAAATATCTCACCGCAATTTTCAGATGCCAAGGGAAGATCAAGTCATCAAGGATTTCATGAAAATTGGCACTGTCATTTCTAGGTTTCAGACCAGATCAAGACCCACAGGCTTCGATTCGATGGTCATGCCTGCCGGAACAAGAGCTCACTTGTGTGGCAAACCATCACATGGTCAACAACCCATTGGCAGGCAAGTAAGGGGAGTCCCAATAATAATCTTTTTGGATACACTTCTGAAAGATCTATATCTTGACAGCGTCAGGCAGCTTGAAAGCCTATTTGAAGATTGTGTCACGTGGCGTCTCTGTCTCGTTTCCCTCAAACCTAACCGACCAAAAGTAAAGTACGAATATAGCGACAGTAAGTTTTGCCTTCTTGAAAGAGCGACCGTTTTCGACATGCACCCGTAATAGTGTCTAGGAGCTTCTTATACAGCTAAAGATCATGAATGGAATCGAGTGCGCAGTAGCAGAATGCCGACCGTTAGTAGTAGGCACACAAGGCACTGAATGAAAATGGACCTTCAATCCTTCTGATGACAGATGCTACTGAAAGCCCGATGTTTCTTATCGATTTAATAACAATGAGTGGTTGGCTTAAACAGTTTTCAAAAAGGCGCTCAAATGGGGCAGATGAATCCTGCCAGATGAGTTCTATCAATGTACAAAAAAGAACGTCCCCTCATACAAGATATCTGTTGAGCAAAAGAGAGGCGAGACTAAGTTGGATAAAGCTACTAATATTTTAGCGCAACCAACCCAAGATCCTTCTCTGGCCCTTGTTTAAGGGAACGAACTGCTTGTCCAACTTCAGCAAAATCAGTGTGCATTTGTTTATCAGCTCTAATGGGTCAAACGTGCCTAATGACTGTCATCATGGCGTTTACTTACAAACGATTTATGAAAATCGTTTATATGTTTTGTTGGTGATCTTTTCGTGAACGCGCCAATAAAAACTGGCTAGTGATTTTCTGTTGCAATAGAATTGAAGTTAAATGAGACAAACTCAAAGTATTGGATTCTGGTTCCGGGAATGTCATGTTTCTGCATATGTTTTACATAAAATGTCTTGTATCCTTCGTTTTCGTTTATAATTTCCTCCAGGCCAAAAGTCAGATTTTCAATGGCGTTGGGCTTGTTTGCTCGTTTCCAGAACAGTGATTCTAGTAGTATTCCACGGTTCGTACAGCCCCATAATACTCCAGGGAAAGTAAGGTAAAGGGAGACCACTGTCTCCTGGTCACTTTCAAGGTATTATAAGAATTCATTACCGTAGAAGTCTTCGGTAGTGGGAGGGGGTGGGCGTGGGGGTGGGGCAAAAAGCAAGTCATTT
>JAAAKM020000181.1:1935-30306 GCA_010016025.2 Alatinidae sp. Z8VKAUB7J3 | reverse complement strand
AAAATTAATAACTAATAACATAATAACTAAATACAAACTACATAACAATCAATCAACAGTTAATTCATACAGATAATCAAAGTTTTTCTATAGACAATCAAAAGATGAAGATACAAAGTACCTCTTGGGTCCTGTTAAACATCTTAGCCAAACCAAGCCAGACCAAACGTCTTCTCCATATTACTAACTTCTTCCTGGTCACACTCTTTCTTCCCTTTTTAACTGCCGGAGAAACGTAACTATTAAATTCTAAAGCTATATTTGTTCCGCTGGTCGGCTGGTCGGCTGGTTCGCATGAGTGAACTTTTCGAAAGAACAGGATGACGTATTGTGTCATACCTATAGCTGGAGTGGCTTTAACAGCCTCCCCCTACCCCCTTAAGTCATGTCACTGATACCATTAACATCCAGTCTAGCGCTCTTAGTACCCCCGAAAGGGTCACATCTACCAGTTTGGTCCAGTAGACCCAACAAACTATTATAGTATCATTCCTTTCCAGACGTGTAATGTTCTCTTAGATAACTAGCCAGGTTTAACAAGCGTATAACGTTACACTTTGCACACACGCATTGACTGCATGACCAAAATTATTTGGGGATTGTTTTAGTCCCTCAACTTCAAAGTGTCTACCACAGATATCAAGTCTGTTAGTAGTTTGTACAGTGCAGCCTCTACAGAACTGACTTACTCTTATGGTTTCTTTTCCCACTAATCAGGTGCATTGCTAAAAGGAGCATTTTTCTGTGCCAGCATCATATCATTGGAGGATCCAAGATCCCTGTCAGAGCAGCTAATGGCCAAGTACAGCTGTGGCTTCGAACTACGAACGAAAGCTGACCTTCCACATGGATCTGGTTTAGGAACGAGCAGTATTTTAGCAGGAGCAGTCTTGGCGGCATTGTGGAGAGCTATTGGGTTTATACCTGACAGTCACTCACTGGTTCACGCGGTGCGTTTTGACTAACAACGTTACTGCTACACAAACCTTTCTCCTATGTACTCTTTTCAAATGTTGCGGAGCGCGTTTGATAGTGAGGAGCCAAACCAAAAGAACTGGGGTTGGGGGCAAAGCCCTGAAAAAGTTTGCATGTCCATTAATAAGAGATGTGTTACATGCCTAATTTTATCAATAAAAGGCAAGGGTTACTGAGGTCGAATATTTTGGTCACCCTTTCAAGACTTCTTACCCCGAAAAATATTGGGACCACCGCCCCCTTTTCCCAATTATAATCATTAATAGTTAAGGCGCTACCTAACAAAAACATGTTGAGTAAGGGTAGCGCTTAGTCATTTACAATCGCTTCTTGGCAATTTGGCGCTTCTCGGCATTGGGGCAAGGAATGGATGTAGTATCTGTTCTCAATGATGACAGATTCTTTCCATAATCCTCAGGAGGCGTTCCTACTGGGCGGTTGAGTCTGCCTCGTGGCTTGCTTCTTTGCCCGGTAGCCAAAATTGAGGGGCGCCCTTGGATGCCTCAGCTTCCCTATGTTTATTTGTTAGCCTGTTTTGTGCTTGTTCTTCATATTTAGGGTAGCTTCCATGTCGGACCCACTGCTCATCAGGGGTCCTTGATTGAGAGGCTGCTAAGTGGTTAACAAAGGATTGATTTTATCTCAGAATTTTCATCTCTGGCAGTTGATATTTGCCATGGGACTAGTCATTTTCATGATCTAGTATATCATTTGAAGGACATCAAAGATTATTGACTGTGATAAATATTGGTGATTGTCGACAGAAAAAAGCTGTTAAAAAGTGGGAATCGGTCTGGTGTTTTTTGTTTCGATGCATTAGTGTTGCCAGTACAGCAAGAGCTCTGATCAATAAGAATGTATCGTTAGA
The DNA here is from genome assembly GCA_010016025.2 of Alatinidae sp. Z8VKAUB7J3. Lineage (NCBI taxonomy): Eukaryota > Metazoa > Cnidaria > Cubozoa > Carybdeida > Alatinidae > Alatinidae sp. Z8VKAUB7J3. Next base: position 28,463 of record JAAAKM020000181.1, on the reverse strand, counting down.
GATACCATGCAGGGCCAGATTAAGGCAAGGCTCCACGAGTGGTACCCCTAGGCCTGCTGAGAAACTAAGCCCATGAAAATCAGGAAAAGTTTGCAACAGTAAACATCACAGGTTTTATGTCGTGTAAAGTGTGTTTGTTTAAAAACTGAAGCAAATGCAGGTAAGAAATCAACACTGTTGACACCTCTTTCGTAATGCCAAAAACTTTACACCATTAGTGCTGTGATACCAGAGGTGCTGATTAAGATTTAAGTTGCCATTTGAAGAGTCAAGGCACATTATCTACCTTATATTTTGCTACTTTCCGAATTTTGCATTCTGCATTTTTTATATTGTTAACATATTGTATGTCGGCAGATGCATACTTTGACGTTTCTAAAACACAAACAGAATCATCTGGATTTGTAGTTATGCAAAAGCAGGCCAACGAGAATTGGCAAACACGCGCCCAATCCGGGCTTGATGCCATGGTATATACAACTGCCAAAACAATTATTTGGTCTTCTTCTATTCAGAATCAGCCAAGGTTAGGAATGTGGAGGGCTATTCCAAACGTTGGAGGGGTTATTCGGAATCTTTTGTGACTTAGGAAAGCCTAGAGTTCTTTAAAAGTTGACGGAGAATTATGGAGGCTCCTAATAAAGTTAGAAATCTAAGCAACTTATAGACCCCGGCTAAGGGCCTACTTCCATTTCATTGATCTCTTTATCATTGTCCCTTGGAGACTGATTCTCCAATCCCTTTATATTCTTTCTTGTACTAGGTTCTAGTAATTGAACAGATGATGACAACGGGTGGTGGATGGCAAGACCAGGTAGGTGGAATCTTTCCTGGCATCAAGGTTGGTCATTCCAAGGCTACCCTACCTCTACAAGTAGATTCAAACCAAGTTCAAGTCCCAAGTGGCTTTTATAAAGAACTGGAAAGACGCTTGGTATTGTTGTTTACTGGAGAGACAAGATTAGCCAGAGATACTTTACAGGTAATAATACCATTTAAAAGTTGGTCACTGGTATAAAATTTAAATATTGAGCTAACTAACGGATTTATTTTATTAAACATTTTGTCATTAACTGATCATAACAATTATTGTCTGGAGTGATGTGAGAAAACGACTAGGATATCGTCAAAGCTGACAAATAGGATACAAAAAATGGCTTTGCCAATCCATTGTTAATGTGATACTTTATCAGTCAAAATCTTTTGTTGGGCGAAATTTCTTCCGACGAAAATTTTGTCCCAAGAAAATTTTGTCCCAAGAAAATTTTGCACCATGAAAATTTTGCTCCACGAGAATTTTGTCCTACGAAAATTTTGTCTGGCATTGTTTTTCCCATAAGGTAAGCGAAGAAAGGGGTGACAAACAATATATTGAGTGCGTTTTTCTACAGGGATCTCTAACCCTAGACAAAAACAACAAAGACCATCAATATTCCTTCACAATACAAAATGGACAGAATTCTTCGTTGGACAAATGTAACGAAATTTCTTAGGTGACGAAAATGTTGTCCGACCAAAATTTTGTCAGACATTGTTTTGCCCGATACGGTAAGTTTAATACACTATCGTGTGTGGCAACATCAATTACTGTGTACCATCAGACTATAATTTCAGAGTTCTAACTTCTGCAAATCGGGATAAGCATCAGATGTTCTATTTAGAAAGTTGTCGAAAAAATTAAAATTAAAGAATGAATATAATAAATAAATAAATAAAATGACTAAATAAATAAATGGAATCAGATCAGAAAGCGGATACACAAACAACATCATCTCAATAATGAAGAACACTTTAAAATAAATACAAATCCCAAGTACTATACTTTAAACGTAGTAACGCAATGTCGTCTGAGTGCTTACAATTGCATGTTATCATAAACAAAACAAAGGAAATCTATTTCACAAGGAAGCAAAGAAATAGTCTAACAACAACTCCTTTTGTACCATGGTCGGTAGTATTCAGTAAAAAAGCCTGTACAGAGAATTCCTAAGATGCTTAAACCGAGACTTGAACATTTTCGTTTCGTTGCAGATTTTCGTTTCTTATTATTTTTTATGTTTTATTTTTATCATTTATCTTTTATTTTTCAATTTTTATTTTTTAATTTTTACATTTACTTTTTACTTTTGTTATTTTGTTTTTTTATGTTTGTTTTTTTGTTTAACTTTTATTTTTTATTTATATATCATTTTAGCTTTTAGCCTTTATTTACTTTTTTAGTACACTATACGTCAGTTCATTTGGCTTTCGACGACTAAACTTTAGCTGGCGGTGAACTTTGGCTACCAACACAATTTTTAAAAAACCGTTACGTGAAATCCTTCGATGCACTTTCATCTCCTTACCAATTTTGGAGACCCTTTCCAAATTTTTCAATCGGCCAATGTCTTAATGTTTGGTACCAAATTTGGGAAGTTTGAAATAAATCCATAAATGCCAGAAAGATATTTTTCTGTTAATTGTAAACCAAGCTTAACTCACTTCCAAGTTTCTAAAGCGCAAAGTCACATCTTTAGAATAGAGGTCTATTTTTTGGTTGTACAGAATTTTTATCTTTTGTTTTACCTAGAATGTTCTGAGAAACTGGAACTCAAGGGTTCCTGGCATAGTGGAGACTATAAACGATTTACCAATTAATGTGAAAGAAATGATACGATCACTAAATGAAGGTGAGACACTTTGAATTTATATCAGACAGAAAACTGTAGTTACATAACATAAGATTGTTAGTGGCGACAAAAGAAAACGGTGCCCTATGTTTTTCCAAATGAAATACTTCCTTGTTTGTAAATTTCCTGACAAAATTATTGATTTCACAAAGCTAATAACATGTTTTCTTGCTTCAATAAGGCGGAAACATCATATTCCGCTATCTCCGGTAAAATAAGATTGCGTATTAACATGAAAAAGCAATTGCCATTTATTCCGGTCTTTTGTTGTCTTGTTTAGTTGCTCTCAGTTTAGCTGAGACCAAGTATAAAAATTGTCGCGCCAGCGCTTGTATATCCTTCCTCAGTTTCTCTTTCCTTCCACCATACCCTCCAGACACATCTTAGATAGTCTGGCTTTAGATCGTTTGATATGCCCAAAACGTTTTAGGACCTTACTCTTAATTATTGGAATGATTTACGGAAGCAACAAAGGATAAATGAATGTCGTTTCTGCTATTCTCCTATGCTGATTAGATTTTCGTTTTTATACCTCGTACACAAGTTACGACTTTATATTGACAGTCTACTACTCGTTGTACTCGTTTAGTATCGATGAAGGGAGACAGTTGCTCAATCGCGCAGTTTCTATTGTAATGAGCGCCCTTCTCTAACTCGGCAGGTCTGGGGGAACTCGCAGGCAGCGCTTCAAGTAGTTCCACAAAACAACAATTCTTGTCTTAACTTTCACATAAATCTATTTCTGAGATCTATGACAGCGGTCATAGATCTCAGTTAGCTGTCACACAACCTTCGAATTTCGTAATACATTACACACTACTTGTATTATCTAACAACCAATAGGAATAGAGATGAAGAGAGGAAGTGCTGAATAATTGGTTACTAAAGAGGAGAAGTTGCTAGAGTTAGGTTGTGTTAGAATTTCATTTGTTAGTTATAGATGTTAGGGAGTGTAAAACGAAGGAAGAGCATAGCCTCGTTTCCATTACACTATAGACGTACAGCGAAACTTAACAATTTTGGTAGAGCAATGCAAAGGGTAATATGCTTTCATTAAGTGGGTAAAAATCGTGCTGTAGACAACAACTTAAAATGCTGCGAGGTAGTAGCCTAAGGTTAGTATTGGTAGGTACAGGGGCGCGAAAGATATCTTAGATTGGAGGGGCTAAAATTTTTAGGGGGTACAGTCAACTGTGTCCGGCCTCTCTACTGCAGAAGGGAAAAAACGTATTAGTGTTGCTTCTGCATTGTCATAAGGGTTTGGTTTTGTTTTTTGGATATTTCTTTCCTTTTTGCTAACAACTTTCAATATTCATAAATCACATTGCATAAACACATTATTTTCAAATAATTGAGAGGGCTATAGCCTCCATACCCCACCCCTCTTCGCGGTCGATGTCGTACAACAGCTGATAGTTACGCAAATAGCAAAGTGAATGATTTTAGTAACATAAAACAAGAATATTGCACCAAAATAGGGAAAGCATTATGTACGTGTGAATATAGTATACCATATTTGTTTTCTCGTTAGGCCTATTCAATCAACCTAGTTGCAGTGGGCAATAATTGGTCCACAAACACAAGTCATTCAGGCAGTCTAATTTCTGATTGGTTCTTTCAAAAATACAGTTGGGCATACACTTTTCACTCGTTTTATGTAGATCCTTTTGACGATTGTACTCTGAGGAGTGTCGGACGAAAAGAGCTTTTAAATAAATAATGCTTTTGCTGTTTTGTGCAATATTATTGTTTTGTACCACAAACAAACTACTTGACAGAAAATATTAGTGTCATTATCTGAGGCCATCCAATAAAGCTGGAATGAAATGAGTTATCAATTTACACAATCAATTATTTATATAAAAAAATATGAATTAAAATTACTATGTTAAAAGAATGTCATTGCTACCTGCTTGACTTCAAGGTTACTTTGTCTAGAAAGGTGTCTAGGTGGATAGTATTAAATAGAGAGTATCTGAGACACCACAACATGATCAGGAGTAAATTAAACACCTCTTTATTTATATATCCTTTTGCAGGAGATTTTGAAGGTATTGGTCGTTGTTTAGATATCAACTGGAAGCAGAAAAAGAACATTGCTCCTGGATGTGAACCACGACAATGCCAAATCTTGATGGATGCCATGCGACCTTACGTTTACGGTACGAAACAAATATTAGATTTATCAATTTATGTGATTCCGATTGAGGGGTTTGAAAAGTGTCAAAAAGTAACAGCAAAAAATATATAGCAAAAGTAATTGCAGATCATAAACAATACAGATGTGAAGTCTCCAAAACATGAAAGGATGATCTTAGAATTTATAGTTCAGCACAGGTATAATCACCACAAAGTGGTTGACACTTGGGGCGCAAGAGGATGTAGTCACCACGACTAATTTTTTTCAAAAGGAAAAAATCATTAATCTATGCAAATATACCAAAAGACCAGTTACAGCAACATTATTTGCTTTTTATGGACGTGTTACCCGTAGTTTAATATTTTATGCGTCTGGCTGTCCTGGTGGGGAACTCCAAAGTGTTCCTTCACCCCCTTCCCCTTAATAATTTAGTAAGTGTTTGCTCCCAGCACCACAATTTCTACTTTAGAAAACACTGAATGAGGCTATAGCAGGCCTTTTCCTGTATACAAATTTATTCACCCCTACACAAAAGTGGTGGTTTTAATTCTTAGTCAAGAAGTCAAAATTGTTTAGTACACTCTCTGAAAAGAGGAAACTAATACGCTTTAAAAGTAATAATTCATCTAACATGGTATAAATAACATTACAAGGCAAATTTAAATTATCCTTGCCCCTCCCTGGAAGAGCCTTCTTCACCTCATTGTTAATTTTGCTCTGGGTACTGGCCAAAGCTACAGTACACTGAGGGCAGCCCTGTGTAGCTGGCTCCCAATGCCGGGGCGGCACAAATAAATAGTAGATGGGTTTGGTAAACAATATTTGGAAATACTTTAGAAAGAGTATAGTAGTGTGTCCTAGAAATGGCAATTAGCCGTTATTTGAGTCTGTGACTATACAATCATCATACCCAAGTTTACTGATTTAGTTATTAGTTTTTCAAGGGGCTTGCCCTCCCACACCAGAGTAAAGGGGCTACTTTACTACGAGTTTAATAGTAAGTCTATGTAACTACCTTATTTCTGATCTCATGATGATATTTTGCTGTTGACCAGGGCAATGTATGGCTGGTGCCGGAGGAGGAGGTTTTATCTACGCCATCTTACAAAAACCGGATTCGATTGATTCTCTGATGGAAAGCATTCAAGGAGTGAAGGTAAGAAGCTTCAGACATTTAAGATTGTACATTTACTATGTAGTAAAGAACGCCATGTAAAGAATACAAATTTGTTATTTAATTTAAGTGACGTAGTACATTGAATAAACAAGTATACGTATTGCAACCTTGTAACACGCCTAAATCTACATGAACACAGTCAGTTTAAAAGAAATTGTAAAGAACTGTACATATCTAAACGATGTTTATAATTGTTATTTCATAACCAAGTATGTATTGATAGAACTCATTGTTAGGATCTAGATGAGAAGTGCGGCCAAAGGTTAAAAAAATCAATTTTCAGTTTCTCTTCTCGACGATAAATCCAAATTGTGTCTCTGAGAAAACAACACCGATTGTAATTTGTTAAATGCACGTTACTAGAGAGAGTTTGTCTTGCAGTCAAAGAGGTTCACATTTAAATTTTTTTGATTTTTCTCTTTCTCACTGTAGGGTTTGGATGTAATGCCGGAATTTTACAAAACCGAAATTGACAGAGAAGGTATTACAATTCATGTAGAGAATGATGCCACAGAGAAGTCCGGGTATAGTAAAGTCGTGGTTTTCCATGGCTAGTTCGCAGCATCTAAGAAGGAAAGCTGCAAAAGCCAATAGAACCTATGTAATGGGACTCGATTCCACTACTAATAGGAATGTATAAATACTGCGGCGGCCGTAGATAATCGTCATCGTCATGTTCTGTTCATCACAAAGCTGAAAGTAATGGCCCATCACAGTATCCCATGCCTTGCTGCAAATGATAGCAAGCGGTACCCTAGTGTCTAGAGGGTTTCTCGACCTCGCAGGGTGTATAACCCCCCTCGGACTACCAAGATTCCTAAGTACGCCCTTGGGTCCTTAGGGATTGGACATTGTTTCCCTCCACCGATATTAATAGAATAAACTTGAAATAGGCAGTCTATAAAGAATCCTAACTTGCTTATCAGGTGTAAAACGAACATTTGTGCAAGGTAAGAGTCAACGGAGACAATATTTATCGATCTCTTTGTTTGATCTTGGAAATTTTACGGACGAAAGCGATGTAGAATGGTATTAGCTGTGGTACCCCCTAGTACTCCTTGCCTCAAATTTACCCGCTTTATAATCTTAAATACCCACTAAGGGGTTCCCTGGACCCCCATTGTGAAACACTGCTCTAGACCGGGTTTTCTCAACCTCTGAAAGTACTTAATCCCCTCGCGCTACCCAAATTACTACGTACAGTAAACAAAACCCCAGCAAATGAACTTTAGATAGGCATTGTGCGTAGAGTATATTTCGAAGTCAACAAACTGAATATAAAAATAAAAGTCTTTTTCCCACCATAAATTCGATAAACGTATCACCATGTAGACGGCTACTTTGTTACAATCGAAGATGACAGCGACTTAAAATATAGAGGATAAGATTGCACTGAAGTAGCTAACGTAGATGGCGTAGAGGTAGATTGTGTGGAAGTAGTTATCGCAGTAGTAGAAGCTGAATTGATTGAGATAGAAACAAATCGTAGAGGTAGGAGTAGGTCCAAGTAGATTGAAGTAGATTGGTGTAGATTGAAGTAGGTCGAAGTAGATTGATGTAGATTGATGTAGATTGAAGTAGGTCCAAATAGATTGAAGTAGATTGATGTAGATTGAAGTAGGTCCAAGTAGATTGAAGTAGATTGATGTAGATTGAAGTAGGTCCAAGTAGATTGATGTAGATTGATGTAGATTGAAGTAGGTCGAAGTAGATGGAAGTAGATTGATGTAGATTGAAGTAGGTCGAAGTAGATTGATGTAGATTGATGTAGATTGAAGTAGGTCGAAGTAGATTGATGTAGATTGATGTAGATTGATGTAGATTGAAGTAGATTGATGTAGATTGATGTAGATTGATGTAGATTGATGTAGATTGAAGTAAGTCGAAGTAGATTGATGTAGATTGATGTAGATTGAAGTAGATTGATGTAGATTGATGTAGATTGATGTAGATTGATGTAGATTGATGTAGATTGATGTAGATTGAAGTAGATTGATGTAAATAGATGAAGATGGATGTAGATTGAAGTTGATTGATATTGATAGATGAAGGTTCGAACTAAAATACAACAGAAAAACGCACAAGGTAGAAATCGCCTATACTAAGAAATGACGTTACCTAAAGAACTAACGGTGAATAGTGCAATCGTCTAACTATTATACTGAAATGGAACATCTAAACATAGTAAATAATTATTAAAGTTAAACTATTAATCTGGTCTTCATAGTGATACTAAGAAATAGCCTGATGGAATAAATCTAGTGGCAAAATGCCAGCGGTACAAACAACAACAAAACTGATAGGAGTAAATGTTGCTATTCAATAATAAAATATAAGTCAATGAAAGATTCACCTACTTCGTTAACACACGCACCGACGATAGATTATTCGCAGTAGATGTTGACTATAGATTATAACTGTTGAAACCTAACTTTTTATTATACTACTGGAGTTGACAACTCCATACGGTTGTGTGCTATATCGATAAGTAAAAGGAAGAAATTGCAAATGACGTAAAATGACGCATTCTAAACTAACACGTCCCCCCTCCCCCTAGGTCACTATGGATTCCAACATTCTCTTCGTCGATATTAAATGAGTACACCATAAGATACACAATCAATAAAGAGTGATAGTTTACTTACCAGGCGTAAAACGAAAATCTGGGTAGCGAGGGAATAAAAGGAGTCAGGATTTACTTATCCTTTTGGTTTGGTTCTGTCATTTTAATGCAAATAAAAGAATGGAACATACAATGAGCCGTTGGACCTACCTGTTTTACCCCCTTTAAATCTCAAATGCCCCCTAAGGGGGTCCCGTCGCCCCAGTTGAGAAACATTGCTCTAGACCAGTCCATTTTGTAGTACTTTGTGTTGAAACTGTAGACTCGTTGATCTATCAATCAGGCGCTAGTTCTCTCGAACTGCCTTAAGCGCATATAGAGCTTTCCGAATAATGAGACACTTTCTACTTTTCCTTTCTATCCTAAAAATTCACATTGGACGTTCTAAGTACCACCACAATCATTTCTCACTACTGGACAAATTACAAATTACATACATATATATACGTACAAGACTGACATGTGATCAGCCAAAAATAATCTACAAAATTTACGTAAACAAAAGGATCATATGATAAACGACCCATCTTATGATGATACCATTTCAATCATGTGTTCGTGATCATATAATGATCCTGACGATCATGAGACCCTCGTACAGAGCCATCAAGCCACCCTATACATCACAAGATCATCTAGTGATCCCATGATGGCCTCATTATCTAAGTAACAAACAAAACATCAATGAAGAGTCCCGTGCAACCTGTAGGAATCCCCACACTTTGTGACCATTTTGATCCTGGTCGAACATGCTCTCTCTTCCAGTTGATATTGTCATCCAAGAACAATTGATCTAATGCAGCATGTCTCTTGATTGTAATCAGAGTGCGATAATCACGTCTCAGAATGTTATAACACTTTTACTCTTAAGATCAAGAATTATCTCTGTTGTAAAAAAATCTTGCTTCATATTGATTGAGCCGAATAAGCACATCGCTTTTTTAAAAAGAAGTCATAAACACCATTCACCTTCGTTGTTATTTTTTGCTCTAAATATGTATACATGACGATTTAAAGATCACTTGAATAATTTGAAGTGATTTGAGGACAGGCTTTCATAAATGCCATTCTTAAATTGTTCAGACGCCAATCTGAACATTTACCTACCTTCTGGTAAGACATGAAAACACACATGGGTAAAAGGATATCAACTGATCAACTTTTTGTCTTTTCAAAACCAGAAAATACTATAAAATACGCTTGTCTGAGCATGAAACAGTGAATCAGAGAGAGAAAATGAAACAACAAAACACACAGATCTTTAGTTGCGTCCATATTTATTACCACGTTTTTCTCCTCATGAACAGCATTGATATATTCACACTCTGAGACAAGAGAGAGGTCAATTCAAATTGAGAGGAAACGTATATGTTATAATTCTCATAAGGTGTGCTACAAGTGTCTGTGATAAACGTTGTCTTCTCTATGATAGCTGACTTAAATAAAATATGTAAATTGTATAAAAGGAGTATAAAATGTAAACCTTGAGGTACTCCCGCTAGTTCTGAATAAAGCAGTTCTCGTCAAGATGTCTTAGAGGGCCCAGGAATAGTCATCAAGCCCATTTTTACTCCAAAACTCACATTCCTTTTCCCTGAAAATTCCGTTTTCTACTTTAAGCGTCCCATTCTCATACACTGCAGTTGTCATTGGAAATGGTGTCCAACCATTTTTTTTAGGTCGGCCATATTTTATGAAGTTACCAAATTCTTCCAACAAAAGATCCCTGAACTTCAAGTCCAAGACGCCCGGTGTATATAAACGCATTGGACCACTTTTGCCTGCTCCTGGTAAATGAAAATTAAAGAGAGCAATTACATCTACGGCATGGAACGCCAAGGTGGAAGTCATTCCAAAAAACGTAAGTGGTTTACTGGGACCTTGTGCCAAAATTAATCTATACACGTTCTCATTGAAGTCAGCGAAGTTCTTTGCTACCCTATGTGTAGGACACGTATTACGTACATCCGTTACCATGGTGATGTACGTAAATGTATTATCCACAATACCAAGAATGTCTTCGTATTTCGACAATCCTTCTCTGGCCAAATGAGGAGAGAAAGTACCCAGTGTTTTGTTTATTTCTTCAACTAAAGCCTTCCGAGGCTTTTCGGAAAATGTATATGGAATTGGATCAAGGAATCCAGTATCCTGGGTAAGACTAGTAAACAATACTGGGACTTTCAAAGCAGCGATGTCAGCGTCACCAGGAGGTTTTGTAGGGGAAACGGGCAGAACGGTAGGCTCGAGTATTGTCATGGTATTACGTAGTACCCCCTTTGTTGGCAGGCGCATGTAGTCCCATGGCATACCTACAGGAAATAGTAATTTGGTAACCTCATCAGATGTAAGATTATACAAACATGCCAATATGTCTTCATCATTTTCTTTCATGCATCCTGATTTTTGTAAAAACCTGTCATGTTCCTTTGAAGCATCGTGACGTGTTGTTGCAAATCCTACCGCTGCACTCATTACGATAGCTCGATGGAAAAGACCAGTGGCAAGAGGAGATGCAAGCAATGCTTGCACAGAGGTGCCACCTGCACTGTGTCCTCCCAAAGTTATCTGACCAGGATCACCTCCAAAATACTCAATGTTTTCCTTCACCCACTCAAGGCAAAGAATCTGATCCATAAACCCATAATTACCTGATGATTTTGTTAGGGAACTGCGTGATAGCACATCATGAGATAAGAACCCAATACCACCTAGTCGATAATTGAACGTGACAGCAATAACACCTACTGAATTTACAAAATCAGCATTAGGGACCAATCCTGTGTCATTTCCAGATCCAAAGATGAATCCTCCTCCGTGGATGAAGACCAGGACTGGCAAAGCACTTGTGTCTTTCCGTTGAGGCACCAAAACATTCAAATACAAACAATCCTCGTTACCAAGAACTTGTGGGCCAAGAATGGGGATAATCTGTGGACATTGGCTTCCAAACTGAAAGAGGAAGCAGTCAAAATTATTACTTATTTTTTAAAACAATTTTATTCAACAAAGATTGGAAACATCTTTGGAAGAGTCAGAGTTGCTCCTTTGCCTTAAGTTACTTCTACTTTTAAATAGTTGATTATGATGGAACACATAGTCAGGATTGCACAATTATATGCTGTACAGCGAATGAATCTATTTGCAACCTAGCCCGTGTCGTAGACCCAAAAGTCCTCTCTAATGTGATTTGCGAGTCAGACCGTAGCTAACACTTCAACGTTACGTTCGATTCCTCGTTGTTCTACGTTTTCATCTTATGTCATCATTCAAAAACGACAAATGCTAACCCAAAAATTTTTCACACTCCTCGTCGGACAGCACTCAGCATCTGCTCAGTAATTCACTCTTTCTAACCAACACCAGAATCCCAACTTAAGTCACACTTCACTGGAGTCGGGTTAGCTATCAGAGACAACGCAACAATCAAGCCTCATGTCTTCGCCTCTAGCAGGGGCGGGGGGAGCGGGCTCTGTAGTGACGTAGTAGCCTCAATGAACTGGTAGCCTAAACCAACCGGTAGCCTATATAGAGGGGCGTTGGCTTAGGACACCACAGCTGTCCTTTATCGATTTGTTAGCCTGTTTGGTATAAGTGCTAGCAAATGAAAGACCGGTTCGATTCCACTTTATCCCTCGTCTTCGGTTCGATTCCACTTTATCTTTGGCTCGATTCCACTTTATATTTGGTTCGATTCCACTTTATCCCTCGTCTTCATCATCGAGCTTTTTATCCTATGTCATCATTCAACCACGACAGATATCATAATAGATAATGCAATACCGTTTTGGTCTGCATCGCTTACCTCGTGTGCTTTGAATATTCCCTTCCAACACTGCCCATCTTCCCCAAACTCCAATGTTTCAGGTGCCTTCCATCTGCGTTTACCATTCGGTGGTTTTGCATATGGAATACCTTTAAAAACATACGTTTTCTCTCCTCGTGTCGATTCTTCGATCACACCTTCCACTGGTCCACATTTCGTTTTCACCACCAGATTCATATCTTGGTCATTTTCATATTTGTCGGGTTTTTGCTGCCAGTAAATAGCCAAGGAAATCACCAAGGATGCACAAAGAAACACCAATTTCCAATCTCCAAGTGAAATCATTACGAGATTCCTTCAAAACTAACAAAAAAGCACAAGCAAAAGTTGCCTAAAACAACGTTTAGCCTATCTAACAAGAACTATTGTACAGGAATTCTTCCCCGAACGAAGAAAGCTAAGCTTTGGAAAACCCATTATCTTGCTAAAGACAACTAGTTGAAAATGAATATGGTATAATCTGTCTGTGGAAATTAGTGTTGTTTGTCCTTCTCGTGCACTTAAAGAAGCTTTTGTCTACACACATAGCAAGGCTGTTTTCTTTTGTGTTGTTTGTTGGTAATTTACGGCTAACAACACTGCGGAGTTTACAAGAAAAGATCGATTGATATATGTCAACTTTAAAATGCTGTAAACCGTCAATGTCGCTTCACTCTGATTTTTCTAGATCGGTTTCTGAAAAACGGAATCTGATACGAGCAGTGCACTTCAACGTTGCTGTGTCCATTGCACCTTACTCTTTGGTATCTAATAAACGGGGTGTTGGAATAAACGGAGGGGGTGTCGCCAAACAATTTTCAAATATTAATAAACAAGAGGAGTGGAATAGATGGAGGGGCTGTAATCAATTTTTTCCAAAATAATTTCCGATAGTTGTAAAATGAAACTAAAACAGAAAATATATCAACATAAGGCACATTTTAGCGTCAGAAATCTTTACATCACGTAAGAATCATCATCAAAGAAATCCATAAAATGTTTCCTTTTGTAACATCATCAAAGCTGATTTCCCAATATTGGCAAGAGACGGTAGTAAGCTCCAGAAAGGTTGGAAAAAGTTTTGAAGAATAAATAAACACATCCACCCACCCACCCACTCTTTCTTACAGACTAAAGAGTAACCTTTTTATGTCTCCTCTGGAAACAAGATGAACTTCATTTGAAATAAAACGCAATGTTAAGATAAACCTGAGACGTACTTAGAAACTAAGACAAAACAAGAAAAAAAGAACTGTTCCTACGGAGATTAGACCACGCCTTCAAATTCTATATCAAAGCTGCAACGATAAGTTAAGAGTCAATTTGGCGCACCTGCAAAGCCACCTTGGTATAATTTCTGTTACCATAGCAAATATTTTTATTTTTCGTCTCTACCGGTTGTTTCAGAACTGATGTTTTAAATCTTCTCTTCTCGATGATACTTTGCAACTTTCAATAGAGTACGTTGAAGAAAGTGAAGACGTCACAAAAACCTTTTTTCCGTGAATCGTAATTACAAATTTATGAGACAGTGTTAACTCTACCGTCAAATGCCCGTATACAAAGTATCGCGTTCAAATCTCGTATCAGCTGCGAGAAACGGCTGTTTGAATTTGGAAAAGGCCTTAAGGAAACACTGTTAATTTTGCTCAGTTCATAAGATTATGAACTGTATTCATTTAACAAGGTTTTGATAGGCATGATTTAAAATTTGAAAGGGCGTATCTTATCGATTGCTCAAGGTATCTTTCTCAAGTTTGAAAAGGTCGTCTATGGCATTTTAAACATGACAAAAATGAAAACACATCACTGGCCTTGCACTGATTCGTGGCTATGACGTGTTAGATCAAAGGGTCTGTACTGTTAAAGTGCAGTGAAGTCCAAACATCTGTGAGCTTTGTTGGCAGAAACCAGCTAGACATAGCATTTTAGAAAGACATTGTATAAACAAAGTCGATGTGTGTATTGTCTGGAAGCGATAGCATGTGCTCAAGACCATTTTATTAGGGAGGTTCAGATCAACGACGAGGACGAGTACGGGAAGGACTTCTTCGCTGGGGGTGAAAAAGCTATACTCATGCTCGTTGTCTTTTGTAAAAGGCGTTTAGATCCATAACCAGTTCAAATACTATCATGAACTACTTGACTAAACAGTTTTCAGATGATTGGAGTATATTTCAGTGCTGTAAATTTAAGCAATAGTCTATGCTATCATTTCTTTGTGTTATCATGGAAGTGCAAATCACTAGCAACGTAACTTGTAGACTAAAAGAGACTTCCGCTAGGCTGAGGGAGGACAGCGACTTGTGGCCAAGCACGGAGCCAGCTCCATTGGTTTGGGGTAGGGGAGGGGGGGCAAAGAAAATCATTCTCAAATTTGGTCAACGACGTTTTTCAATTTTGCTTCTCCTTATGTCTTATTTACAAACAGAAATTACTCATCTGCCATTTGGCAGACCGAACTGACAAACAAATTGGAAATATAAAGCTAGGATAAATCATCACAACATTGCCAACGTCAATATTTCTGAAGCAAAATGGTCACTGATCATTGAAGGAAATTTACTTGAAAGATATCTTTCTCGGCTTTGTTTGGAATGTAAGTGGAGGAATGTAAATTTTGTCTCCTATTTGGTCGTCTGGCGCTGTCTCTGTGGTGCATCAATTTTGGCCAGTGACGAAAACACGCACTCACAACGAGCTGAGGCATAACCGGCTGTGACAGCAAAGCGGTATAGCATTGTCAGAACTGGTGCCGTCTCCCCATGATTCGTGACCACGTATGTGGCCACTTTCACTAGATCAACAGTGTCCTTTTGAGCTTCGTGTTTAAAGGACCCTTTCTCATACTCCTTCAGCAACAAAAACACGGCACTCTGCAACCATATCTTGGGCGTTAGCACCCTCAGACAATAGTGTGGAGTCGAGAAACCCATCGTACAAGGAAGGAAGGAGATTTTACCCAAGCACGGAGCCAGCTCCACTGGTCTGGGGGGCAAAGAAAATCGTTCTCAAATTTGGTCAACGACGTTTTTCAATATTTTTCTTCTCCTTATGTCTTATATTCAAACAGGAAATTGCTCATCTGCCATTTGGCTGACCGAACTGATAAACAAATTGGAAATACAAAGCAAGGATAAATCATTACAGCATTGCCAAAATCAATATTTCTGAAGAAAATTTCATTACGACAAGAAATAAGAACATGAAAAAATGGTCACTGAACAGTGAAGGTAATTTCATTTGAAAGATAACTTTCTCGGATTTATTTCCCAAATTTGTAGAAAATCTTCAAATTTTAGCTCCATGCGGGCCTTTCTTTCGCAGTGTCATTTGTGCCTCCCGTTTGGTCAACCGGCGCTGTCTCTGTGGTGCATCAATTTTGGCCAGTGATGAAAACACGCACTCACAACGAGCTGAGGCATAACCGGCAGAGACAGCAAGGCGGTATAGCATTGTCAGAACTGGTGCCGTCTCCCCATGATTCTTGACCATGTGTGTGGCCACTTTCACTAGATCAACAGTGTCCTTGGAAGCTTCGTGTTTAAAGGACCCTTTCTCATACTCCTTCAGCAACAAAAACACGGCACTCTGCAATCATATCTTGAGCATTAACACCCTTCACCACCAACGTTTGCTCCACAACATTTATGGTTTTTGCCCATTCGTACAATGGAGCCAACAGTGTTGAGTCGAGAAACTCATCGTACTGAGAAGAAAGGAAATTTTCCATTGCCGACCACATATTTGTGTTTTAAGGACCAAACCGACTATTGAAATCGTCCTCCATTAGGTCAATGCGGTTCGTAACAACTGCCCTTAATTTCGCATTGTTGCGCCTTGAAAAGAAGTCCATCATGATGCTGTCATGCAAATACCCCAGAAAGCCAGCAAGTTGATCTTACGGCGTAACCGAGTGACATCGACTGCCAAATAAAACAAAAAATGTAATTCCTCCACTTGTTTTAATTTTGCTTCAATACTATCACTTCACGTCTTCAATATGCTGCACTTATTAGCACTGTCGGTACGCGGAAAAGTACTTTAAAGAATAAGGAGTACAATCCCACTCGGAGCTAATTTGACAACTTAGCTTTGAGTGAATCAATTTTTAAAATGGCAAATGCTCTTGTTCCCTTTCTGTTGAAATCGTTTATTTCATTTGTCAGTTCACTTCCTAATGCAATTACATTGCATCATATACCAGCCCGAAATGCAGAAATGAAGTACAAAAAGTTTGAAGTTTTATTTATTCGTGAAACAAAAATCCTCACTGCTGAAAACAAGAATTTTTTAAAACTGGAAATAAATTATAGGATTATAAACTTCAAAACTAAACTTTTGAATCTTCTTTGTTCAAGTCCCTTCAACAGGCACAAATTTTATCATAATTTCAAACACATTCTAATATTTGGTGTATTTGCGGAAGAATGAAGAGGCTATTCACTTCAACATAATGGTATGAAAGCAATTTTGAGTGCTTGCTTTTGCACTTCTTGTGCAGAACGAGGAGAGATTGAGCATTTGGAAATTAGGACGACAATTAAAATAAAGTGGTAATGTTTTGTCCGAGATTGTAGGACACATTTTTTCACCTTCTTTTTTAAATTTCCTGCAGAAAATGTCTCCCAAATGTCTTGCAAAATGCTAAGAGTTAAAAAACGATGATGTGGTGTCAGTTTTCTTTCTAAAAGCTCCCTCATTCGTCCCAATTTCTTATGTAAACTGCACAAGTGATCAGTCTTAAAAGGTCATACGCTAAATAGCAGGAACAAGACTAAGGTAAAGACAATATATAGGAAGTCGAAAATGAAATCGAATCTAACAAAGTGTTTGAGGTGGCTCAAGGCATGTGGACAACCGCAAAATCCATTTTCAATCGAATGTAGACAAGATTGACAAGAACAACATTATTTACTCGAAGGTTAATTAGTATTTTCTCATTTTTTTGCTTTTCATTTCAGTTACAGAAAATTCGTTGGGTTTGTGATTTATCGCACAATACAACCTGATAAGTACCTCAAGAATGATCCTTAACATTTTGCATCAGTAAAGGGCCAGGGTGTGAATATGGTTGTCATCAACATTTGTGGTGAATATGTACAGAGACAACGAATGCCTGCAGAGAGGATTTTCTAGGGATGTCAAGAAATTGTACGGGGGGGGGCAATTTGGGGCAAGAACTCAGCTTTGGGGGGCAATGCCCCCTTGCCCCCCTAGCTCTATGCCTCCTTGTGGCCAATTTATGTTTACCCTATCATCGGTTATAATTATGATCAAATCGTCGGTATCAAACAGACATCTTTCGTTGGAATAATAAATAGCTAGTCCAGCAAATCAGGGAAGTCTAAACTAGAGCCACTGTACTTCTTCTCATCGGTTCACCAGCTAACGTAGTAGGCCAAGAGCTAGAGGGTTATCAGGCTCGTCAATAACAACTATAGAGATAAAATCGTTGTATTTTTACCTCGAAATCCTGATCATTCTATCTAAACAAAGAAAATCAGTTTTGTTTTGATCACATGTGTTCCTATCTATTTGGAAAACGTCCCAAATGATTAGAGTGCTCTTGTGAATTGCTGCCATCGCTGTTGTTTACCTGAGCTCAAAGCGGCATATTTCAACTGAAGTCTAAGTTGGACTTGATATCGATAAAACTCGTCCACTTTTGGCTCTAAACGTTTCCGAATTTGATCCAATCACAACAAATGATCTTGTCATAGTGTCTGTAATCACTGTACAGACGTTTCCTATCGATTTTAGAGCGCCTAAACTGATATGAAAACTCGTCTTGAAGAGAAAGAGATTTTTATAAAAACTCGTACTGAACGAGTTGTTGAGGACGACTTTCAAAAATGAAGGCTGCGCAGTGGTAATTTCGTAATCGCTCTCGTACTCGTCGTGAAACTAAACCTCCTCAATGTATAGCATCACGTGAAATACTGAGGGGACGGTGCCTGACGAGCGCAGCCACAATATGAGTGTTTTGAGCAGCGGTGAATACCGTACAAATCTTGTATTCTTTATTTGTGTTCATTCTGTAAGGCTCGGTGACTAATAGAGGTAACATTAGAAATGTTTCGTTACATTTGAAGGAAAACAACGTAAAAATATTTACTTTTTTGTCTCAAAAACGACAATAACTCCTAATATCGTAGAACGGTTGCCTCTGTTACGGCAGATGGGCCGCCTACTGATGACTGCAGGAAATGGCAAGCAAAGCAGCCATGCTCTCTCTTCCAATTGATATTGCCATCCAAGAACAAATGCTCTAATGCAGCATGTCTCTTGATCATAACCAGAATGAGATAATCACGTCTCAGAATGTTATAACACTTTCACTCTTAAGAACAGGAATTATCTCTGTTGTCAAAAGATCTTGCTTCATGTTGATTGAGCCGAACAAACACCTCGCTATTTTAAAAAAACATGTCATAAATACCATTCAAGCTCTTTGTTACTTTAGCTCGCAAGATATATCTATGTATCGCATTTTAATGATCACATAAATTTGAAGTGATTTGAAAAAGGGCTTCCATAAATGCCGTTCTTTAGTTGTTCAGACGCTAATGTGAACATTCGGAAAGGTTGTCTATGTCAACAAGGAGCAATCAATGAGTCCAAAAATGTACCAAATTTCTGATATTCATAAAATCATGACATCAAACTTTAGTACTCTATCGGCTTTGGACAGATAAACGGGCAGGATGGCAGTCCTTCCTCAGTCAAGTCACATGGCGCAGACAAGCTGCTCCCTAATTGAGTTGAGTCGTATGTCGATGTCCACCAGTGAATGATTTTTTGCTCACGTGACGACGTAGCGACTAGAGAAACAGAGCATCTCAACATCGAAAAGTTACCTAATGTGAACATTCAAGTACCTTCTGATAACATATGAAAACGCACAAGGATAAAAGGATATGAACTGCTTAACTGTTTGTCTTTTCAGAGCCAGCAAATTAATGCCCCGTATGTATTAATTTTGGGAAGTCAGTCTGTTGATATAAAAGAACGTTCTTATTCGACTAAAATCTGGCTTACATTTATGTTTTTTGTGATTAAATTTCATTTTGCAACTGTCAGAGATTGTTTTCATTAATTCGTTAAAAAAATGTGACGTTTATCCCCCCTCCTTTGTTCATTTTGAAATTATTTTCAACACCCTCCGTCTATTCCAACCCCCCATTTAATGATTTTTGAAGTTCTTTCCACTCCACGTTTATTAGTGACCGCAGTGTAATTGATTTCCTATTCTGCTCCAATGCGGAAAAATATCTCCACTAAAATGAAGATATTCTACTGATTGGGGTTTCTACACTCCCCCTCTGGTTTGTACTCGGAGGCTAACATTATTTTGTTGGGGGAATGCCTTTTGAAGCCACACTATCAAGCCGTTGCCTGTTATTTTGCATACTCAACCTTTTAAGACCTTAAAAGCTCTGCCTTTTACCATATAACTGCATTTTGCTTAAAATGACTTTATGATATTTATTCAAAGTTTGCACTCTTGTAATTCATAGACATTTTTCTTCTTCCTTAAATTCTCCACTTCCGTTTATATGTCTATAATAAACTGTTTACACAGATTTATTACGCAAAACCTTTTTTATTCTGAGAGAAATTATTACATTAGCTGAAGAACGTTTTAAGACGTGAAGAATGTACAGGGAAGTAAAGGACTTCGATGTTCTACATAAAGGTCATTCTTGAACTACAAAATACGTTTACATGGATACCATAGCAACAAATAAGAAAGAAAAATAAAACTCTTTCAGCTAAAGCTTGGGATGTGACATCGTCTTTACATTAAGGGTAGAAAGTAAATTTTATCACCTTTTATGTTTGTTGAAACGAAAAGTGAACTAGAAGGAGAAAATGAAACAACACCACATGCAGACTTTTAGCTGGGTCTCTGTTTATTACTACCCTGCTATCTACGTATTTTCATTCAGTGACATTTTATATATCAATATTTCTCTGCTTAAATCCATACATTTAACAAAAATTATAATTATAATTTTTTTAACATGATATATGCATCAGTTGCCTGTTGCCTTGAATATGATAAAAGGCATGAATGCAAACTGTAAATTATCCCTATGCTATTTGATATTTAAACAAATTTGGTGTATAAAATGTAAGCCTTGACGTACTCCAGCTGAACATAAATAAATGCAGCCTTGAGCAAGATGTCTTAGATTGCCCATGCATAGTCATAAAGCCCATTTTCACTTCAAAACTTACACTCTTTCTCCTGTACATACTCTTTTCTAATTTATACGTCCCATTTTCGTACACTGCAGTTGTCAATGGAAATGGCTCCCACCCTTCTTCTATCGGGCAGCCATAATTTATGAAGTGACCAAATTCTTCCCTCAACTTCAACTCTGAGGTGTCAGGCTCGTAAAAAAGCATTGGACCACTTTGCCTGCTCCTGGTCAACTAAAATTGAAGAGAGCAATTACATCTACGGCATGGAACGCCAAAGTGGAAGTCATTCCTAAGAAGGGAAGTGGTTTACTGGAGCCATCTGATAAGATTAATCTATCCACATTCTCATTAATGTTCTCGTTAATATTCTTAGCTACCCTATTTATAGGACACGCATTACGTACATCCGTTACCATGGTGATTTACGTAAATGCATTATTCACAATACCAAGAATGTCTTCGTATTTAGAAAATCCTTCTCTGGCCAAATGAGGAGAGAACGTAATACTTAATACTTAATAAGTTACGGACCCCTAAACATTATGCAAAGACTCCTAAGAGGAATCTGGATCCCAGGTTGATACTTTATAAGTTACGGACTCCTAGAAATTTTTTGCAGACTCCTGAAGGATGCGCGGACCCTAGATTGCCGACTACTGGGATAGAGCAATACTCTTTACTGACATAGTTGGACTTTTCCAAAGAAACAGTTAGTATTACCATTTATATCACCTAACCAAATGATTCTAAGTCAGCTACTCCAATGATTGGCACTCTCTTCTCACCTGAAAAACATTCAGCTTTCCTATGTCTTCTGTACCTATACACTAGTGTTTCTGCTTTACGAAAACAAGCCTGGTACTTTAGTTTGATGCGCCTTACCCAGCCAGAACTTTGTTCGAAAGTCAATAAGACTTACGCTTAAACGACGATGTAGGCTCGACGCTGATCCAATGTCGCTAAGCATGATTGAAATAATTGCGTCGGGTGGACTACGCCCGATTTCCATTCGCAACACAACGTAGAATCCGCCAAACATCAACATCAAAATGATGTCAGATACTGACTGGGTAATGGCTTCTTGGAATTAACCTTTGTATCTACTGACCGTTTACTAACCCTCAGCCATGGAAACCGATTCATTGTGGTTGCTGCCACCACACTTAGTAGGACGTAGACGTATGCGACAAGTTTTCGCGCCTATTTCTAATAAGAAGTCCTAGCTACAAAAAGGGGCAAATCCTTGACGCATACACTTAGACCTCATCGGCTAAACAACACTCAAACATAAACTCTCTCTCTCTCTCTCTCTGTCTTACGTACCATGCCAGTCACTCAACTCAAACTTCACTGGAGTAGCGTTAGCTAACTAGATAACAGAGACAACGCAACAGTGGAGCCTCATGTCTTCACCTCTAATAAGGGGACTGTGTAATAAAGTCGATCACAACAAGTGACATCCCAGATTCCTCTGCTTCAATGATATAGGAACCATGATGCAATTCCTAGCACGTATGTTGTGATTTGCAACTATGAAGGGCGTAGTTCGATTCCTGGAAGGCCAACATTTTCACCATTGAGCTTTTCAACCTATGTCATTAGCATCACAGCTCAAATGATGACCCAAAGTAAAAATACTAAAAAAATAGCTTTAAAAATGCGGAAATTCTTGACACACGCACAAACTTCCGCTACAAAACCAGTATACCGAGTTTGCCCCACTCGGTAAAATGTTAAATAGCAAACGTGCGACAGATATTTTTCTGTTTAATAAATGTTATGGATTGAAATCGCTGTGAGTTATATAATAAGGTTCCCCCTCCCCCCTTTCTCTATTTTCTAATAAGTTCTAACCTATAGAAGTTAAAGTTGTGTCTTCGTTCCTAAATTACATCTGCCCATGTGATCTTTTAAAAGCTGACGAAAGTCCCTTTGTATTTCTTTTTGGAACTCTAATTATTCTATTAGCGCGACAATGAAAATTCAATTTGTACAAAATGACTCCAATCTAGTGACCGTCACTATGGAGATTAGAACCCAGACCCCATGTGTCCGTTGGATCTTTTTTCGAGCTACTGTTAACCAGGGACAACAGACTATAAAAGCAAATGCATGTCAGGAACGGAACAAAACAAGTT
Organism: Alatinidae sp. Z8VKAUB7J3; assembly: GCA_010016025.2. Classification (NCBI taxonomy): domain Eukaryota; kingdom Metazoa; phylum Cnidaria; class Cubozoa; order Carybdeida; family Alatinidae; species Alatinidae sp. Z8VKAUB7J3. The sequence goes on along the minus strand of JAAAKM020000181.1, from coordinate 5,700 downwards.
TTGAGTTGAGCCTGAAGATCGCAAAATGCGTAAAGTTTAAAGTAGGTTTCTTTAGTTCTACTAGTTCCTACTCTAATTTTATGCACATATATACTAGTTTGTGCTATTAATACCGTTGCAAGGAGGTTCAATACAGCAGGGTAGAGCCTGGTACTAACATCCGAAAGAACTTTAGTCACACTGTAAGACAAAAATTGTTCTCTATTGGCAGCCTTAACGTGGCCCCCCTTGCAAGTATCTGTCACAGCTTTTCAGAGAAATTAATACAATAGGAAAAGGGTCAAGAGAGAAGGTAAGTTGTGTATTAAACTCAATGGCAAAGGAGGCACTAAATTGGTTAAATAGATACACTATCTTAAGCGTTTTAGGGTTCACAAGTAAAATTCTATATACACACAAACACAAGAGCTTTGCTTTGCTTGACTACCGTATTTCCTCTAATTATAGGCCCGTCTATAATTAATTGAGGGCACCAAAAGGAGGGGTCTATAATTAGAGGGGGTCTATAATATGAGGAGGTCTTTAATTTCCAGAACAAAGTTTTCAAAAAAAAAGAGCATATAGAGTTTCAAGAAAAACGACGAAAGTACATATATACTTTTCATCATTACATTTATAGTTTACACTAACTCCCTTTCATCACTGAATTGGAGCCAAAACGAAAAATTGCTCGCATACATTCAGTGGAAATTGAACAGGCCTCGACATCTGAGTCTGAAGCATTGTCAATAAGTAAATGTTCAGAAGCACATATTTCGTGTTCCGTTTCTGTGGTTGCAAATGGATTTCCAAGAAAAGGCTCTTTCAGAGTGCCGAGTTGCTCCTTGAAGCATTGCACACCTTTTTCGCACGATTGATTTTCCTTAACACAATGTATCTTGTCATCATCAAAGCCGTCAACGGGTAAAGTGAGTGCACAGAACTTGAATGACTCAACATTGATTTTCGTTGAGAGACTGTACCAAGAAGACAAAATCCATATCTGCCCTTTTCATATAGATTTAGACGGGGTCTGTAATTAGAGGTGGTCTATAATTAGAGGGGTTCTATAATTAGAGGGGGTCTATAATTACTTGGCATGATGCGAAAAGGGGGTCTATAATTACTTGGCATGATGCGAAAAGGGGTCTATAATTAGAGGAAATACCATCTGTGAGAATATCCGCCGCTACTTTAAGTGTGTACGTACTTATAAGCCATGAGATACTAAAACCATGAAAGTCCAACCATAATAAGAAAGACCTGTTTGCAGCAACCCTTTAAACATAATAGTAGTGAAACTTGGAGTACATTTATGTTTTCTGATATCTTCCTGAGACAGATTTGAGAGACATGCTTCGCCCACTTTCTTTTAGCTGAAAGATGGTGAACCTGTTTTCTGATACCTACGGTCGACAATATTGTTGTAGGCGTAGCGATCTGATGAAATAAGCATATCGAAAACGGTTTTGACTTCGTTAACCCTACCTAGCACGGGCTTTTGATGACTTAAGCCAGCACGGGGGGGCCTAGTAGGCCCGCGGCTGTTTTAACATGTATAACTTCTATAAAACGTGGTTTTATGCTTTGATATTCAGATTGTAAATACTTCGACACCTTTGAAGTTGAATTAAAGCGCTTTTATTGCGAAATTTTAGGTAAAATATGTGTTCTTATCAGTATCACAAGGTAAGGTAGTTATGTAAAAAAATGTTTACCGGATGTAAGTCTGATCGAAATGAAATGGAAGTTGCTACGCTTCATTTCATGAATTAAAAGCAGCAAGAGTTACCTCAAAAGCTGTTTTGAGCAATAGAATAGTTTTCGATTCTAATTATCTGAGAAACATAAGTATTCGTGACAAATATCGGAATAAATAGTAAAGATGATGGTCTCAACGATCGTAGGTAAATCACTTGAAAAAAAAGATGTAGATTATGTGTCACGATATGCATTCTTTTAACAGTAACGTGTGATTATACTTGTTTTAAATGTCATTTAGCCATTTTTATGTATTTGGAACCGTTCTCTATGGTTTCTAGATACAAATTTGTCAAAAGATAGGATTGGAAAACGTCATCAAAATCGATAATTACTCACTAATTAATGCTTATTAGCTTTTAATTAGCATTCATTGGTTTGAAATGTATTAAGAACTTAATTTTAGATCATTCAACAAAATATTTGTAAAATTCATCAAAAACATCTCGAGTTATAGCCCTTTCAAATTTTCCACCATATATGGTCAACTATTTTATCAGAATCACGAGACCAGACCACAGGCCGTGACGGCCAAATTTTTCTTATCAAAAGTTTGCCAGATAAAAGTTAGGAAAAGTCAGAAAGTTTAAGCAACTTAGAAGAAGGCATTCAAAAGTTATTAAACAATATTCACAGCCGCGGGCGTACTAGCCTTAAGGTGAAGCTTAAAACCTACTTTACAGTCACTTGCACACTACTTCTGTTATGCCGAAATGTATTTTCTGATAATTAAATTTGATTTCCGACTAGCGGACGCGCTCTACACTTGTCAGAGAATCGCATCATGCTCAACTTCCATCGCACTAGCTAAAATTATGCCTCTGTGAATGGGAATGGCTGCCTGGATGACCGGCAACGTCGCTGGCACTAAAAATATTAAACGCTTGTAGAAGGGCACGGCATTCCTTCATCTGGACCAGATGAAGGAATAAAGATTCTGAAAGCTCGTCTCGACCAGCCAGCTTAACGTTTTTTATATCTATTTTAATTTTTGGCTTTTTAGAGTCTGTTTAGTTTATATTTATATATATACAAAATCGTCAGTACAAATTCAGGGGAGAAAAAGATATAATAATCATGTTTTTCAAACAGAAGACAAAAAAATAGACCATAGGTCAACAAAACGCCAATATCGCAAAATTTCAAGAAAATTTCAAAAAAATTATTCATGGTAAGACTTCCCAGTAAATTTTAGGACAAGTCACCAAATATCGTGTCAATCGGGCCAGGCTTTAAAAAGTTATGAGCTGAAATGTGTAGCCGCGGGCCTACTAACACCACTAAGCAATGTGACTCTGCCATAGGGTAGCACTTGCTTGAGAACCCAGACAGTGCCAAAGTGTACACGGATGATTGCTTCAGTATCATAGGAAAGGCCAGGTCTGCATTCATTTGGCCGCTCTGGAGTCAGTCCACATAAAAGCAAGAAAACCTTTGCTATGCAGACTAAAAGAGTTCGTTTTCTCACTAGGCCTATTTAGTAGATCTTGTTATAATGGACGCTGATTGTTCCAAAAATACAAACCATTCAGGCAATCCAAATTCTGATTGGCTCTTTCAAATACATTTGGGTATAACCGTCTGGAAATCAACCCTCTCAAACAGCTTAAAGCGTCAATTCGTCATGGACACTGACAAAGAAGCTTGAAAAAACTTTGATTGTACTTATACAAGAATGCTTAGAGCTGTATTAAACAAGCATTCAACGCAACATCTAACCATAAAAGACCTATATGGACGGAGACATACAACCTGCCTCAAGCATAGTCCTAGAAAGACGTACTAGGTATGCCGGGCACTGCTATAGAGGCAAAAAATGAGCTGATTAACAAGCCCATCCCACAGAAACCAAGCCATTGCCATTATAATTTGGGCGACCTTTTACCACCTACATTAACCAAGTCTTCCATGCTGCCGACATTACCACTGAGGACCTTTCAATAGTGATGCTAAATCGAGAATCGTGGGGAGATAGAGTGGAATGGGCATTACAGCTGAGGACCTTTTAATAGTGATGCTAAATCG
>JAAAKM020000180.1:0-30314 GCA_010016025.2 Alatinidae sp. Z8VKAUB7J3 | reverse complement strand
GGGGGGGGGGGGGACTCTGGGTGGGGCTCTGGGGTGATGGGTTGGATGGTGTTGTCCTGTTCCCTGTGGGGTGAGGGGTTCCTTGTTGGGGACAGGGAATCCTAGTCATCAAAAGGGGCCATGGCTGCTGCTTCCCGCTGTTGGATGGGGGGATCGGGGAAGATAATATCATCCTCACCACCCTATCCCCGATGAGGATTGAATGAGGCCCGCGGAATTTTGAGCGGCGCATTCCCATAGTCTTCCCATATGGAGCCAACATGGGCCTTATAACCTTGTCTGACATCGTTATGGGTAGATCTTTTACAAACACGTAGGTCACTGGTCTTGCTGCAGACTCGATCAGCGACCAGCACCCCTTGATATAAATTTTACCCTTCTCCAGGGTGGCGTCTGCCTGTTCCTTAGTATAGTATTGGACCTTGAAGTTGCCCTTCATATACTGGCCCCCCCGCAATGAGCGTGTCAAAGCCAGCTGAGGCCATGGCATCTACTAAAGTAGTGGTATCCATGGGCATGGGGTGAGTTCTGAAAATAGCCGCTGAGGATCCTCGCTGGTGTGCTCCTATCAGTCCAGCAAACTAAATCTGCATTCTGTAAACCTGGCACTGCAAGGTTAACCCTACTTACAAAGCGTGCACCGATTAATGCACCCTTGAGCCTGGGCTATGTCAACTTCTTAAAGGGGGCTAACCCTTGATATGGATACCAGAAGAGTGCACAGGAATTTACCTTATACACAGACTTATACACAGACTACAGTACGTTTGGCATCAAGATCCTGGTCCCATTTGTAATTACCAGACCATACCTTCTGCATAAAAATCTTGCTGGTCACTCTGACTGGACTACAGAAACATAAATTATCATAAACCTTTAAAATGTACTGCAGTTCTTGATGTTTGGTAACAGTACTATGATTGTATGGTACAACAGAGGGAATACAAAATGTGTCTTCTCGAGTGTCATAATAAATACCAAGAACTTTTGGCTTCATGTCCTTTTTAACATGCAAACCCTTATCTGCACGCAAATGTTTTAATGTCTCAGAGTTGCTAGACCATTTTGTTAATTCCATGCCTGCCAACCTCAAAATCAAAAAAGCACTAACTGATATTTTGGAACCTTTTGCCACAGAATCAGCATTATCTAAATAGTCGTCAACATAAAGATTTTGCTTGAGGCCTGCCCCCGCACCAGATGGCTCTTGACAATTTAAGTGATGCTTAATGGTAACATTGAGCAGAAATGGGAAGCAAGTAAGCCCAACTGCAATCCTTTTAAAATGGTAAATTACCAGTTCCTGTGAGCAATGTAGTTGCCATAAAAATCTACAGCAATCACGATCACTAGGTTAAATGCCTATCCTGATCTTTATGGATGTCTGCTGAGAATGCATATCAATGGCTATGAAAACGAAGAAGAATATCTAAAATATCAGGCTGCAAGGCTGGACCTTTCCACAGGCAATCATTAAAGGACTTTCTTCAAGGACTTTTACAACTCCCGTCAAAAACTGTTCTCGCCTTTGTTTTGCAACTGCTCTCCCTAACTATCGGCCTGTGCGGTAAGTAAAACACAGGACCTTCTGACCTTTGATATTCTGAAGGGGAGACCTCTTCTATAAATTCATTGGCAAAACATTCTTTAATGACTGCAGAATATTCTTGCTCTAGAGATGGGTTATTATGCATTTTGTGCTGCAAACGGAAAAATCTCTTCTCTGCAATTCCAAAGTTGTCATGTAGGTTTGGTGGCTCTTCTCACCAAGGTAAATTAACTTCATAACATGATCGAGTAAAAGAGATATTCTCAGGAAATGACTCAAGAACGTGATCTTCTAAGTTAGGGTGTTACTCTGAGGTTGTTGAGCTGTGAGTGTAAGGTATGTTGAGGCTACTGAAGGGGAAGAGTCTAAATTGTTTGAAACTCCAGAGACTAGATAGCCAAAACTTCTACTCATAGCCACTAGACCTCTGCCTCCGTGTGGTTTAATAACCTTACCACCAAGTAACATCCAATAGTAGTCCTCGCCAATAAGAATACAAATTTCTAAATTTTCACTGCTAGGAGGATCAGCCAACTAAAGGCTCTTCAAATGAGATAGAGATCCGATATCTACCTGAGAAACACAAGCTGGCTTCTTGACACAAGTGGTGTCAGTCTCCAAAACCTGAATATCATAAAAGGAACATGGGTTAGGAGTATTGGCTGCTAATGACAATAAAAAATCTTAACTTATTGGCCATAGGGGACTGAACACGTCCAAATATCTGGATACATGATAGCTCCTCACCTATCGTCACTAACTCTAATCTAGAAGCAAGTTTTGCTGAGACATAGGATCACTCAGAAGCATTATCAAAACGTCAAAGCATAGTGGCAGACAAGGAATCAGAAGCACTTGCAGTTCACTGGTGCTCAGATGTTCCCCTTAACACAAAGTTTAGGATGATGGCACGGAATGGCACGGTGGTCCTGTGGTACTGGACTTGCATTACAAATCGAGCAACCAGGGTTCTTTTCGAGACAGTGGTGCAAAGGTTCACTCAGCCTTCTATCCTTATGGGATCGGTGAAATGAGTATCAGCTATGCTGGGAGAAGTGGTCAAAAACTTGACTTGGGAAGGAGTGGCGCCCACTCATAGCACTGTAGTGGTAGTAGCTAAGGAAAGAGGAGCATTTGTGTTGCCTCCAACTGCGGTTGAACATCTTCTTCTTCATCTTCTTCTTCTTCTTCTAGGATGATGAGGGCCTTAGCATTTCTTACATCCCATCCTCCTTATACAGTCAACAGACAAGTGGGACCCCATACATTTAACGTATCATTGGGAATCCGTCACCAGTTTCAAAACACGGTCTGGTTTCAGAGACTTCAGCTTAAAACGCCAAGCTGGATGATGGCTCTTGCCACAGAAGCAACATGGAGGATGTGGCGTTACTTGCCTCTGTGAACTGGAAGTATACTCTGAAGCCTGAGCAGCTAAGGCAGCTGTAGGGAGAGCTTTACTGGGAGTAAATGCTGCAAGCTGTGTTCTCAACCTCTTATGATTTGTTGAATCATTTTTAATTTCATGAGAACGAACATCCTTAAAAGTACTTTTTACAAAACTAGCTCTTTCTCTTTGTTCTACTTTATTTTGCAAAAATTCAAGAAGTTGACTAACTGTTGTATCATCATTTTCATTCTTACGAACCCACTCAATCGAAAGCTCAGACAGTAGACGTGGAAAAGCACTTGTCTCCTAATATTGGAGATACATCATCATCAAGAGCAACACCTAAGCTTTTCAAGGCCCTAATATGCCCCTCATTTTCTCAACCAGCTGCCAAATAACCGATGAATCAGCCTTATCATCTGCAATTGGGAGGGTCAACAAGGCCTGAACATGAGCATTAATGAGGGGAACCTTGCGTCCAAAACGTCTAAGCAGCATATGGATAGCATTCTCGTAATTTTCAGTAGATAAAGGCAAATACTGAACACAAGCAGCAGCAATACCCTCTAGATAGCTAAGTAAATGCACAAATTTATATACTGGGGATAGACTGGGATTCTCATGAAAGGCAATACTGAAACGACCCTAAAACTGTTAAATTCAAGAAATTTCCAAGAAAATTTAGGAATGGATACCTTGTTTAACCTAATGCCCTGAAAACCACGACAACTACTACCAGCTCTATTACCATGAGAGAAAAGAGCTTGTGGAAGTGCAGGTATATCATTTACAAAGGCATAATGGTTACCAAAAGTAGGGTTATTGATACTAGAGTGTACCCTAGTGTTACCTACACTGGAACAATCAGATCAAGGCTGGCTGAAAGGCATGTGGTAACTGTAACTGTCCTTGAAGAGCAGCATCCAGCAAGGATTGCTGTCTATGTGAGGGACCCACCAAGGATGAGAAGGATGAGACGGAGCGTTACTCCCAGAGGTATATGTAACTGGAGAGAATCCCCAGTAACCAGGATTAAAAACAGGTCTATCGAGAGTCTCAATGGTATGAGAAGTTAAACCAGTGGATGGTAAAGATACATGAGTATAATTCATAGGTGAAGCTGAGGTCACCATCGACTCAACAAAGGATGGAGAACAGGTTGATGTGCTCACGTCTGATTCGCAAAAAATAGGGCTAGCCACGGACACAGGTTGACTCAACGAGGTAGAGGGTTCGACAGACGGAATCTTAGCTTTATCTGACAATAACTCCTCTAGCATTAAGCGAAAAACGACTACTTGCAACTTAAGTTGTGTCTGGTCTAAAGCAATTTCATGGACGTGACTTTCATCAGTTACAATACAAAACAATTAGTCGTTAATCTTACACCATTCCTCTAAATAATCACCTAGACAAGCATTAATGTCTCTAAGCTCTTTTACCGATTTTAAACTTAAGGAATCATTTAACTCACCTACAATTTCATTAATAGTACACAAGAACTTTTCTCTCTGATAGTTCAAATTTCGAACTCTCGTAACGCCCATAGTCATATTGCTTTGACCAATCGCTGAGCCTGCAGCTGAAGTGCTGGGTTCGTGTAAGCCTTCTTCCATCTCTTTGCAAAGTGACAGATGATCAATGCTTCGTAATCTTCCTGGGTCTCAGCACCAATTATGTGGATAAGAACTAGAGGAAAAACAACATATTTGTTCACAAACACATAAGAATCCTTTTTTAACAAAAATCCAACATGGCGTAAAACAGAGGGAGCCAAGAATAGAACAATCAAAATACATAAGATTCAAGGTGCTGACACAGTTAAGGCAGTTCAGATAGACGAATCCTCATTTCGGTGATATACGCAGGTAAGCATTTTGGGGGTTCTTTTCTCTTCATCAGGGATCTTTAATAATGGTAGCAGCGTGCGGGTTTCTGTTTTTTTCACACACACCCTCTCGTTAGCCATTACGCATTACAAACTGGGTAGCGAAACCCACCCACATAAATATTAATCATCATTACAGTGGAAAGTCTGATCCTCATATCAACACCACTTTTAACTCTGAGCACAACTTATGCCTTTTCGCTCGCAAATACAACAAAATTCTTTGTATTTAGTATTAAGAGCTGAAACCATGCTTGGAAGGAGCGTCAAAAAGGCACTTTTACACTGAATCTGTATCTTGGCCATCTAATTCACATATGTCAAGAAACAGGTTTTGCTGTGTTTGATCGATGGCAACTCTCAGATAGATAATTAATCGGTCATGACTTTGTTAGAAGATGTTGTCGATTCATCTACAGTAACAGCAGTCTCCGAATTTTTCTTCACATTTCATCGGCAATACATTACACCTTGTCTGTGCATGTTGTTCTCCCATGCAGAATGTAACCAAGATCAACATTGTTTACACCCTGAAGTTGAAAAAGCTCTTCATAGTTAGGATATGGTCTATTCTATTCTTAACAACTATGCTATTCTTAAACATCTCTTAGAAGTCTTCCTTGATCTGGCTGTTGATACTAAAACTGCTGACTCAGTTTGTTTTCTCATTCTTGCAAGAAAGAATTTCAGATGCTTTACGATGACTTTGGGTTTTAGAATGCTTAATGATTCTTTTTTTTAAAGATATTTCCGGCTCACATCTTCATTGCCACAAGTAATAACCCTTCCCTCCATTCACTCTCGAAGGATAGTTTTGGGTGACGATGATCCAAGTCCCTTTACATTTTTACATGTTTAACATCTGAAGGCACCATTTTAATGAAATATCAAAGGGTATGATTCTGCAAAATAATCATATTGTGCTCTTGTTCAGCATGTTGGATTTTTAACAAGAGGTGGCTTTTCATTATACATTGCCGGACGAGTCATTTCAAGTTGCTCCTGCTTTTAATAACTAGTGTCACTATCCTCGATTTAACGTTCTACCTTGAAAAGCGGGAAAACTCCAAAGTTCATTATTTTCAATATTTAGACTGCAAAGATAATATTTTGTTAATAGTATTCCTATTATTGCTTTGCTCCAGACGGAGAGAACTTTAAAGGTTAATAATAATCTGTTAAAAGGGGTCTCAACCCCCCGAGCCCCACCCCTCCACGGCATCCCTTGGTAAAATATCTTACGAGATGTATATGCTGTCTTTTCAAGTTAAAATAGTTCCTCCCTGAGATGAGTGTGTTCACATGAAGGCTTAAGCGAAGGCCTTCACTTCAAGTCAATTGAAGTAATTTTTAGTGAAGGAAAACTACTGCATGTTCTCATTGAAAGCTTCTTTAGAACCTCGATTTGAATAGCGAGGTTGATACAAAAGGATACCCACAGCAAAGCGTGCTTTCAAATGGATGCCTGACGCTAATTTGATGGATTCTGGATTCTGGAGCTTTTCCATTGATAATTTTTACGCTGCTGTCACTGAAGATGCAGCACTTGATACATTATGTTTGTCAGGGAAAGTTACAGGTCCTAAAGCATAAACAAAAGCAGTTAAAAAGGAGAAGGGACATTTTGATATCAGCTATAGCTGCCCTGGTTTCCTGTTCAAAGCCAAGTAAGTTTTACTTTACCCAATTGAATAGTCGCGAGTCCTACGAAAACATGTATTTAATATAATAGACATGTCAGCCGACGTTTCATGTATGTATTTATGCTATGATTGTATTGCCTCCTGTGTGAAACAGGACCAAATGTTCTTACAGGACTTTTGCGAAGTAGGCCATCGCTTTAAAATTGGGCATCGCAAAATCTGGGTTTTTATTTGACATTACTGTTGAAGGCATTCCGAAAGTTAGTGCCCCCCTTTCCCTAATACTGTAACAATGAGGGCCATCTAAGGTACTGTAACTTAACAGGGACCAACTACTCTCAAGACTTAGGTGTCACACATACACAGTTAAATAGCAAAGATATATGTTAATAATCATTAAGATGAATCTGTTGTATTCCCATGAGCCCGTGCAATGCCTTTCTAAAGACTGCCAAGTACTCTCCGATCATAAAATATTCTAATGTGATAGTGCAAATGTTAAAAATCTAAATATATACGTACACAGGGAGACATAATGACACAGAATACTTAGCAAATAATTCGGAAAGAAATCGTTATTAAGGTACATCTTGTCTATAATTATCCAATTGGTATCTCACGTGTTTGACATAACTTTGATACCTTTCAGCCACACCTATATAGAACACATATTTTTGTGTCCAATAAGCTAAGTTAACGAAGAGAAGTGTATTTTATTGGTGATCTATACATTTTCTGGGTGTATAAGTACTAACTGATGACATAAAGTAGTGTATTTCCCCCCCGCACATCTCCTGGAAATTTAAAATGTTCCTAGTTCAGTACTGTGTAGTAGGCTAGTTAGTAAAGTGGAGTTCAATTTTCCATGTGTTTGGTTATCCCCAAAATGGTAAATTGCAAAATTAGGCTCATACTTAAAGTGGAGGTAGTTGCCACTAATCTTGTTTTTGGAATAATCTGCACTGATATATGACAATGTTCTTTCATATCAAAATTCCCTCTCAACCCTTAGGAAGGAGATACTGATCTATACCAAAAGGACAATGGTATGAAGAAGTATTACCATTACTTCCTGAAGAGGTATTTCGCATGCACTTTAGAATAACAAGAGAATCATTTAACTACTTGGTGCAGGAGCTGCATCCTTACATGAAAAAGTTGATGGTTGTGCGTCATACAGTCCCAGCAAATTTAAGAGTTGCTGCTGGTTTATTCCGTGTTTCATCATCATGTGAACTTCGCACTGTTGCAGAACTCTTGGAATTGGCATCTCGACTTTTCATCAGATAGTAGACGAGTTTTTAAAGGCAGTGATGGAAATGTTTTAAAAGGCGCAGATCAAAGTTCCTAATGTGACCTATCAGATGATTTTAAAACATTCTGTGGGTTTGTCATTGCAGTAGAAGCAATGGCTGTCACATTGCCATTTCACCACCATCAGGCAAGGCAGTGGACTATAAAAACTTTAAAGGATGGCATGGTACAATATCATTTGCACTTGTAGACCACAAGTATCGCTTCAGATTCATTTCTGTAGGTAACCCTAGTACGAACCACGATGCATTCATTTATGCTAACTCCACGTTGAAACTTATTGTTGACAATGTATACTTTAATTGTAGTAGCATCGATATCAGTGGCGAAAGTATCAATTATGTATTGCTTGGGTTTCAGCTTTCCCCCTTTTACATAACTTAATGAAACCTTTTCCTCAGAGAGGTGAGATTTCTAAAGCAGAGGCAGCATTTAATCGTAGTTTGTGTAGTGGAAGAAGGGTAGTTGAAAAAACGTTTGGTAGCCTTACGACAAGGTTTCGTATACTTGCAAAGAAGATTGAAATTAAGTCCCTGGCCGAAGTAAATTTAGTTTTTATGGCATGTACTGTTCTGCACAATCTGTTAGAAAATTGGCAAGAACCATTTGAAGCTTCCTGGTTCAATGTCAGCATATGATGAAACTTATAAGCACAAGCGCCTATGTATCAACACTTATTCTTAAAATTGAGTGAAGTCAAGGCTCTATCTATAAAAGCAGACTATCTGTATCAAAATTGATTGACTTAAATTTGTCTGGCCTCCTCCAGTGGACACTCCTGAGCTTGACAAGTTATTTTAGGACTCGCAATGGATGCTGATTATCTGTATCAAAATCTATTACTGAGTCATCCTCATCTCTGACTCAGACTCAGTTCAAGTGTTTTGTACTGACACATTTTACGAACATATAAATGTACTGAAACAGGAATAAACTAAATATATCTACCAATCAGAAACTTACGCAACTACGAATATGGAAGGCTTATTAACAAATAAACTACAAAACACGCTAATTAATAATATCTCTTACTACTACGATTTCATTATGTCCGACTTAACATGATATTTGTGTATAATACGAAATATATTACAACTTGCTCATACAAAGTTTCGACAGATGATTTACTGACACGTCTTAAACAAGTTCTTCTTTAACGAAAGAGGAACACCCTGTAAACAATGCAAGTGCGGGGAAAAATCCCAACACACACACCCTGATGGATTTACTTTAAGTCCAGTATAACTTGGGTTTTCCACTGAGCATATAAAGCCATTGCGCATCGCGGTTGGGGCATTCTCATGCTCACCTCTGGTTTGTTTACAGACTGGTCCATTGTCAGTCTTACAGTCCTTCACTTCGAACTTCTGAAGGAAATAGCTTCTGAAGGAAACAGCTTCTGTAATGGCCTGCTAATGAATGGCAGGCTTATTTTCGACAAACCAGAAGAGGGGATTCTTTAATCACTCTGTCTTTACCTGACATTAGCCGTTCCACCGTACCAATTTTCCATTGTCCTCTTTACACATGATCTGCGTTCCCTAAGACGAATCTTCCTCATCGATTGATTTCTCTTTGTTTCCTCTGCACCTGTGAAATTGTCAAAGGTTGGTTAAATATTCATTTCTCCAACGATACCAAAAACGATCTAACTTCTTTATTAGATAAACATATTGCTTAGAGAATGAGTTTCGATCTGTCTCTACTTCTTCATCAAGAAAAATGATATTGTTAGCAAGCTGACTCCTCCCACGAAGATGTGTAGGAATTAATGCATTGGCATCAGTGTCTTCTTAGATACATGTTAATGTAGCTTTAACTTCTACTAATACTGTGTGCAATTCATAAAGGTAAAAAAAGCCTTACCCAATACCTTTTTTGAGTCACTGCTTCACACTACTGATCAGCTTTTCGTAATGTCTACCCCCACCATGTGGTGAGCTTCAGATTGAACTTACAAGTAATACGGCGTGTCTGCAAGAATGATTGCAAAGATGAAGTGTCTAGCACACTATTAAAAAACTTTGAGATATACTTGAAGGTCTTTGCATTGTCGGTGTTAGTAATAGATGGGGTTCCATTCCTACTGGTAAATCGATGTAATGACGGAATAAATGTTGAAGCTGAAAAATCCTCTAACAAATCCAGATGTACAGCACTTGATGTGCAACAAGCATAAACTACAATATAACATTTCTGCATTTCAGCCTAAGGAGCCCTCCTATTTTGGGTTGTTTGTGAAAAAGTGGCCCTGTGAAGTCCACCCCACTCGATTTAGCTCTCTGCGTAGTAGGGGTTATACCCAGATGATTGACTACATCACGAGTAATGAACGTCTTCTGTGCACCAAAATCAAACAAAACACAGCTTAGGCCGACACTACCACTATCTTTTCCTGTGGCAATAGTTTGTGCAGTTTGAAGAAAATGTAACATATGTCTAGCATTTCAAAGCAAAGGGGAATAAAATGATTTGGAGTGGCGAAACATGAGGACTATACAACTTTTCATCTGTTTAATTTTACCTTGCGTAGCAGAGAAATAGTGCAACCCAAATGACAAATGCACTAAATACATAAGTTGTGTGCCATCTTTTCTGGTAGTGTTTTGGCGATACTTCCCACAAGGGCTTATTTTCGTGTGCTACACAATTGCTATCAAAAAGTCAATAACTAGATATTACTAAGGTATCTGGCCTAGTCGCGTCCAGAACTCTACTAGCCTTGTAACCTGCAAGGCATCTATAACACTTCTCTCTCACCATAAAAGCGCAGGTGGTCTGAAGAAGTGTCTGTGGTAAAGCCTGTGGAAAAGCTATCTATTTCTGATCTACCACCGAATATCAACGATAAGCAAACACAACACTCACCTGGTGTCCATCTCTTCCTATATGAGCACATTTTTTCTGTGCGAACGCAGCTTTTGCAAAAACTCCTCCCAGCCGTATCTTATACCTACTTACACTTCCATCAGGGTTATATTTAAATCGCTCTAGAGAACTATACTCATTTTCTAAAGCTGTTCACCACTGCTCACGAGTCCTTTCAGTGCTTCAGTAATACGTTTCAGTTCTACTATTGATTCATTTTCAGCAAGCATTACAAATGTTATCAATTCACAGTCCACTGGGTTCCCGAAGCTTGCTGGTGCGCAAATTTCATGACTCTAATGTCCTTGCTTCCAGGCCCAACCTCGACCTCACTTTCATCATCTTGATCAGAAATTTTATTCTCATCACAAAGTTCTTTACCTACTACTGCTTCTCCTGCGTTTACTCTCTCATTAACATTGTCAAGCTCGATTTTATACTCACTTTTCTTTTCTCTGCTTGGTATTCCTCGAAAAGGATCTTCTGCATACTACAATCAACTTCCTCGATTTAGGATTGTACACTCTTTACCCTTTACTTTCAGAGCTGTATCCAAGAAAAATATGCTGCTCTGACTTGGCATCCCATTTGCCTCATCTTACATCTGGGACGTGCACATAACAGTCAAATACACTATTCGAAAGTGCGCAACATCAGGCTTCCAATTGAAAAATAACTATGGAACTTGACTCTTATTAGCACTCGTGTAACTTGCATTTAATACATAAACTGCACTGCTTACTGCTTCAGCCCAAAACTTTATATGGTAAATTGGCATAATGAAGCATGGAACATGCACTTTCTATGTTTGTTCTGTTTTTACGTTCTGCGACTCCGTGCCGGGATGTTGCTGCGGTGAATAAAATACAGACAGCTGATGTTTAATTCCCAGTTGTCTCATGTAATCCTTCGTTGCTCTGTTAACATATTCTGACCCGTTATCAGATCTTTATGCTTTCATGCTTTAACCAGTCTGCCTCTTCGATAGTTCAACAAAATCTTGGAAACATGCAAACAACTCAGATTTCTGTCTTAGAAAATACACGTATGTGAACCGTGAATAATCGTCTATAAAGGTAGCAAAATATTGCCGCCCAGCTAAACACGCATTTTGCAGCGGCCCGCAAAGGTCTGCATTTATCAATTCTGGCACATTATTAGCTGTAGACACTGCTGTTTTGGGGGAAGGGTTGTCATGCTTGCTTCACCAATCATAAAACCATCACAAATTTTAATCTTACTCTCATCAGCCAAATCAAGACTCCTTCCACCATGAACTCCTTATTTATTTAAAGAATGTTTTCTGGTGAGATGTGCCCCATTCTGTGATGCCTTAAAGATAAACTTACGGTACACGCTACATTTTCATCGTGAGGAACATTACCTTGCAGCTTATATAAATTGCCGTCAACTATTTCACTACATGCGTCAACTTCTTGCGGGACTTCGTAATGCAACAAACCTATCAAAGAATTTCACCATAAACCCAGCTTCATTAATCTTCTTTACTGACAACAAATTCTGTCGTAGATCAAGAACAAACAAAACATCAAATATTTATATGCCTATTGTCACAAGAGAGGTTACCCCACAAATAGGAGAGGCCTCAATGTCGCCTAGTAACCCCCTTCCCTGTTGGTCTTTCGATATAATAACACAAAAAAGACAACTCCAAAAAACCCCACTGCAGTTACCATAATTGTTCATTAAAACTATACAATACAATTGAGACCATGTAATACGAGTTCAAAGATTGAAAAGTGTTTATAAACGTTATATAAGGCAGGCTTGCACTCACTGGCTATCTTAACCATCCTTGGTCTGCTTTTTTTAAATGGCGTGAGTTCTGCCACGTTTTCGAAGATGGCTGTGGTGTATGCGAGGCAACCACCAGATCTTTACGAAAAACACAGTGCTGTGGTCCTCCACCATGAAGACTAACCTTCCCTCGTCTTTTTTCCAAGTGAACTCGCCCTTGTGCCTCGGTCAGTTTTTATTTCTTTCTTTCTAATGTTGTGAGCCTGACGTCATGTATAGCAGATTTTGTGAGGATGACGTACTTTTTTAAACATTAATCGTCCAGAAATGTGGACATTCAGTGGACAGCTAAACAATCAACATGACGTGATTGTCCATTTATTTTAGGGAAATTTGTTGATCTCCGGGACACTCGTATGTAGCATCTTATCTCTCCAAATCACCACACCTACTCCTAAAGCTGTCGCTATGTCATCATTTGCAAGACAAATATTCTCGGAACTATCAAATTCACGATATTTTGCGAAATACTCCTTTTGACAACACATGTGTTGCGATGCTCCCGACTCTACAACCCCATTTCTGTACACCTTTTTTTATTACTGACAAGAGTTGTCTTGGCGATAAATGCATTTCCATTTCGTGGATCTTTTGCACCTCTATTTGAGTTGGATCCTCTTACAAAGTTACTCTTTCTACAGTTATGTACAAAATGGCGGGGGCTACCACAATTACAACACGAAGGTTGGTGAAACTGGGTGCTACGGCCTACTCATGCTCCTCGTCCATTACCCCGACACTGAACAAAACTCTTATTTAATCTACTTTAGGCCCTTTTATCTCCCCTGCCAGCAAACGATGCTCCACTTTCACAATTACTGAGTTTTCTTTCTGCATACAACACTGCTCTTCTATTAACAAAGGCTGCCTCAATGACTGTAAAGGCAAATAACTAACTGACGGTAACTCTAAGGCCTTAACTAATTGCTTATAAGATTCAGGTAAGCTGAACAATAACTCCCATACCTACTCTTCTTCTTTAGTCTCAGCTCCCACTGCTGCCAACTGTGAAACAATTTCTTGGTGCCTGTTTATATGTGATAGGATATAATCTCTGCGGTTGGCCTTCGGGGAAGAATTTTCTTCCAAGAAGGAGTTGCACTAAAACATATTCTCTTCGATTACGATGCGCAATAAGACGACAATAACAGAGAACACTATCGGATTTATGATCTATAATATTTTTGGAACCTCCATACTTTACTGTTATATTGCGTATTGCTATCCGACGTGCTACTGTGTTGCGATTGAGTTACGATGATTTGCGATTGAGTTACGATGATTTGCGATTGAGTTTCGTTGATTTGCGTTGAAATGCGATGAATTGCATCTAAAGGATTAATTCGACAAAAATGTAATGAGATCTTACCGATCAGGCCTTTCCACCAACCACCTGGCTGGGACTCGAATATCAGCTACTTAGCTGGGCGATTTCGCCTATACTAATTTAGTTTTTGAGGTTTTCCCTATTTAACTGGTAGTCCGCTGACCACTAGGTGCAAGGTACTGCAGTGACAATGTCCTTCTCGCATTACAGCATCTCTGTATCGTTTTTTATAGAAGATTACGTTTTGCATCGTTTTCTGTTCGTTCTAAGCTTGTAAAGCATTCCACATTTCTTTAGCGGAATGTGCTTTATTTATGAGCGGTAACTGTGAATCGCACATGTGTAGACTAAATTCTGCTCTAGCCTTTTGATACCTTTTTATCCATGCTCGTAATGCTTAATTGTTTTGTTCGGTATCTGCAGAATTCTCATCGTCTCCTGTTACTATATCCCAAAGGTCACCACTGACAAGAACCATGTTCTTTTTGTGCCTCCACCTATACCATCCTTTTCCGTTAAATTTCTCTGTCTTTATTTCGACTTTATACTGAGCTTCTTTTGATTCCATTTTGAATCAATCAATGTTCTAAAACTTATTGTAAGAAATATTATGGGTTCATAACCTATTAAACTTCTGAGTTAACGTGCAGTGAATATAGCTTAGGTTCTTTATTAGCCTTGAACGCTTCTCTATCTTTAATCTGACTAACGAGAAAAAAATATTACAAGAATACTTGTACAGTTGAATTGATTACAATCATAATAACGTTAACAATACTGACTCCTTATCTCCATATGATTTCAGCATGACTTAATTACACTAGGTAACCTTTGACAGTACTTATGAATATGTGTACTTATGTGTTCCTATGAATAGATTGCAACGTAAGATTGAAGGTTGACGATTGATCTTATATGATCTATAGATTTTCAAATTACTGAGAAGGGCCCGTTTCTTCAAAACCTGGTGTCTTACCAGGTGAAAATGGGGAGAAAATAGCGTTCCATACACTGGACCATGTGTTTACGGTAACTAAGGCCCGCATGGGGGTCTAGATCCGTTTGGAGAATATTGTGATAGATATTCTTCGCTACTTTTGTTCCTGAAGAAATCAGGCACCTTCTCAACGGCTTCAATGCTTTTTTCGGTGAAGACGGGCCAATGTTAGGGGCTGTATCGTATCCACAGTTGTGGCCAAATAAAACGTAGGGGTTGTGCTAACCAAATCTGGCTAAGAAAGTCCACTAATTTGGGAGTTGTGGACCACAACTGACGCAGTAAGTTGATTTGTATCAAAAGGGACTTAGTCAGTAAGTGAGGGATCTCTTAACTAAATATTATTCGTAAATTTGTTTGACGATCGAAGATAATACAGATAGGACGATTGCTTGATATAACGCCTTAGATATAATCATGGTATCAACAATATCGGATGTTCCAGCGACGTAAAGTCTAAGGGGGCTGAAAAAACTAATGATGTTTGTTATTTAAGTGATCAGATGCTGCAAAACATTGGAAACATTTTTAACATCACTTAACGTGACACCTAGAATTTTGACTGAAGTGGCCCATGTAATAGGCAAGGGGGCAATGGTGCGCCCACGTACGTACAGTTTTATTTTATTTATGATCCTGGTTCGTATCTATTGATAACAGAACACATAGCTACAAGTGCTTAGGAAGTTGAATCAAAGAGAGCTGTATAATCTGTGTACTGGGATAAACAAAACTCTTCAGTAAGCCCTTAACCCTTTGATGCCCAAAACAGATTTGGCAAGTAAATCTCAACAATAATTTAAGTTTTGCGACAAATTTTGAGTAAAAGCAGGCTATCGAAAGTCCGGTGTCAATATGTTCACCCATTCTGGAGATACAGCATAGGAAAACGATGTCCCTCAGGGTAATAAAAGGATTGAAGTCTTGCTTTGACATGTGTTTGACTGTTGACAAAATTATGAAAGAACAGTGAGGAATTGGTATTTGCCAAACCTTTACTCAGCTCAATGACAACATGTTCGCCTAAGTTGTATTCTACTTAGAGGCTTTTTTCCCCACATACAAATTAAATTGATACAAATAACTAGACTGAGCATTACACCAAAACCAGAGCTTGACGCCCCACTTTATGGGCTTCATTTAAAATAATTTTTCATTGCAGAACATCCAGTGAAATTAATCATATGTTCTAAATCTGAGTTGCCCCCGAAAATGCTTTGTTTAAGTATTCTGTAATGGGTGCCACTTTGTACCCAAGTTTAGCCACATTAGAAGTTTCGTTATTGGCGAAATGAAGGTTCTGCAAGATAGCTTTGAATCTTTCACGTGTCATTACATTTTGAATGCCCTTGTTACCAATAAATGAATCAGTATCCCAGTGGTGATGAATAAATGGCAGTTATTTATAGACATGATAAAATTGATTCCAATGAAATGAGATCTGAGATATATGATCTGAGATATATGATTATTAGCATCAGATACAACAACAGAAGCCTGTCTGTCATCTGTGTACTCTGGACCGTTGTCTGACCACAACATTTTCACTTTTCTTCCAGTTTGCCTTTCCCATCATAGCCACATACTCTTTGATATATTTTTGTCACTACATTCTTATGACGCATGAGATAAGCAGTCGTATACCGAGAAAACTCATCAGTAAAAGTTAAAAAATATCTATGTCCTCGTAGAGACTCGGTATTCATGGTGCCACATATATCCTAATGGACGACTTCTAATATCTCGTTTGCACGAGAATTTGCCTCCTTAGGAAATGGTAAACATGCTTTCTTACCACACGTTCAACCCCTTTGGCTTTTCAGAAGAACTGAAATTCAAACCTTCGACCATTGCCTCTTGACCCATTCAACCTAATGTTTCAAAAGAAATATGAGCCATCCGTCTGTGCCATAGGCTTAAATATTGGCCATTCCTAGCTAAACTAGCATTCTGCTCTACTTTTACTACACACCCCTTTAATTCAAATAGATTTTTACCTTTTCTTACAATACCACTAATGATGGGTAAGGGGCTACTTTTCTTAAAAACTTAAACATTTATTGCCTACGACCTGACAACAAAGCATATGTGGGTAATACCCTTTTCACATGAGAGGTTTGACTTCGTCACGTCAGCGTGAAGTTTAAATTTTCGTGTTCCCATGAGCCCTAGCGCTGACCACGTCAGACGCTGACCACGTCAATAGAAAATCTAAAAATTCACACGTCAGCCCGGAATCTTTCAGCGTCAGTCGCCATCTTGGACAGTAGCTGCGGTACGGATATAAGATTCACTAACACAAAATGGCATCTTCAAGCAGAATTAAATGGAGTCGTGAGGATACTATGGCTTTTATTACACTTTGGGAAGAGTTTCTGCCCACGTTAAGAGGCAACAGGAAGAACGGTCCGATATATGACGAAATGATGAGCAGGTGAGAAACTCCTTGCCTTCAAAATATGTAGTTGAGCTATGCCGATACGTTGGGAGTGGATGTTGATTACAGATACTTACCTTGATAAGCTTTGAAAATAAGTAGAATGATTGTTTTCATCAGATCAGTGTATGTAGTTACACCAAGGCCTTCCATGTTTCTCGTGGGCTTTGTGTTTGCATATCAACTGGTTTCATTGTCACCTTGAAATCATCGTTTACTATTCCTGTGAAATACTTTACGTGATATCAATGGAGCAGTTCTTTTGTTCAGTTGACAATTTGACAGGCCTGCATCACAAGGGGAGCACGCATGTTCGTAGTTGGAATTTCCACTCCTCTTTCAATGTTGTTTGGCGCCATTTCTCTTTCTCGTCCCGAGCAAACACTATAAATTTCGTTACATTTCATTACAACCCTTAATTTATTACAAGACTATAACCATATATTTTCGTCAAAGATGTGGGAAACTTTCCTATGGTTTACAGTTGGTAAACACTCACACTGTAACCGGGAAATTCGTGGCGTAATTTTCCACAAAATCAAATTCAGCTATTGTTTTCTTTCTACTATCACAGATTGCATGATCTAGGAATAAATTGTAGGGATCGCATGACCATAAGATATATAATGGACAACCTGACATGGCGCTACAAGTCCCAGTTATCGAAAAGTTCTACAGACCAAAACAGATTGGTAGCCAGTTCCATCAACACGATCATGTGGGAACAAAATATCAAGTATGTAATTGCTTACTCTCAAAGCTGGACTGAAGCACGATCCATAGCGATTTTAACTGTTTCTTTAGAGTTGATGAAAACTGATTTTATATATCTTTGCGTTTTAAAACGTTGCTGCCTGCGTTGTGACTGAGAAAACAGCATGTGCCATGTTCATTTAAACCGTTGCATGTTTTAACTGATAGTATTTTATGCTTAATTGTAAGGGACACCATTTTGCACAGTTCCTTAATTTTAAATCCCAATATGACACCAATGGTCCAAAATGTCTTGAGTTTCTAGGGAAGAGAAAGTCCCCTTACTTCATTTCCAAACCCTGAGCATATATACAGGGAAACACCCTCACCATGTTGTTTGAGCACTGTGATGGTGTGATGGCAATTACAGAATTGTACTGGAAGTTCTCTATTTATACCACTAATACTAATAAACAGGATTACATCAACATGTTAGTATATGTGATTTGGCATAATCTAAATATAAGGCAATCACTGAAATCTTCCTCCAAAGTCTATCATGCAAGAGAATGGCAGTAAAACTTGACTAAAAAAATACAGGAACCACATGTTGACAAATTTCTTGCAGTTGTGTCCTCATCATCATCAGGCTGTGCGAAGCAATTATGAGAATCCTACGCCACATTCTATTTCTAGCACCTACAAATTTCTTTTACAAGTAAAAAAGTTCACCCCCTCCACTTTATGTTAATCCCTCTCTATTTCATCCGATTCTGATAATTCTGCTACCCCTTCATGTTATTCCATTACTTAAAATTAACTGCATTAGAGTTAGACTCCTGATCTCTGCAAGACCTTAAAAGCTTTCTTCTTCTCCTTAATTTTACTCTATATTATATCATTCTACTACCAAGTCTCTATTTCTCTTCCTCTTCTCCCCGTGGTAAGACCATACACCTCCACTGCTGCGTCTAAAGGGTCGGTCACACTTATAACGATAATGATAAATCGTTGACGCTGCGGTCACATTAAAAACGATAAAAAAAATCGTTGTCTCGAAGCACGTGTTTTGAAAGGTCCAAAATGGCTGACATTAAAACGAGTTCTAGTGTCGAGGAAGCAACGTTATTGCTAGTGTTACTTGCAACACATAATAAGCGAAGAAAAAAGCGTCGTGATTGGGTTCACCCTATACTACAGCCGAGGAGGAGGTTTGGAGAATTCAATACACTTTATCCTGAATTGTAGTCGCATGAAGACCAATTTTTCCAATACTTCAGGATGTCCGAGTCACAGTTTGATCACATCCTTACTTTAATCAGCCATGATATTGAAAGAGGAGCAATGAAGTTTCGAAAGCCGATCGATTCACGTGAAAGATTGGTCATAACCTTGAGGTAGGTAAAAACGGTTAGACATATTCCTGGTAGATCAGGTACTTTTCACATACCCTTTACCAAGGGGCGTTTGCTAGTTTTTGGAATTTTTTCACCCACCAACCCACCTCCCCGGAGCTTATTAATTTTGTAGATCAGCTATGATGATGTAAAAAAAACGTTTTAACGTATTGATGATGATTTGTAAGTATTGTAGTGAATTCTGACGCTAAAAAATGTGCCTTACGTGGATATCTATTATTTTTCTACTTTCATTTTACAACTGACAGAAATCACTTTCAAAAGTTGATTCCAACTGGGTATAAATTTGTAGAATTTTCACATGGTTTATTAGCAATCTTTCAGTGTAGCTCCCCTGATAAGCAGTCCCCTCCATTTATTTTACAACTAATCTCAACTCAAACCCAACGTTTATTCCAACCCACCATTTATTAGAGACCAAAAAATGTTATTGGGGCCCAAGTCTGTAGTAGTGGGTTATGGGCAGGAGGGTATAATCCTTCCACTTTTGGCTGAAAAATGTAGATATATATATTTATCTCACGTTTGCTCTGTGTGCCGCTAAAAATAAAGTGTAGCATTTGTGATCTTTTGTACAAGAGAACTTGTATGTAGCATACATATGTGATGCCAATCGTACCTACTCTAGAGAGGTTGTACTTAGTTTTGACTGCACCCCTCTCATTCCCTCGCACAGAGACGTTTTGAACATGCTGCAGTGATTGTAGTGTAGGAACAATTAGGGGTGGTAGGAAGTGGTGTGTGTGGCTTGAAAGAAGTATGTATGTAGGGGGCTTATCAGGGAAGTGTTAAAAAGTTGAATCATGGCAAATATGGACCCAACACATTTGACTGTTGAGCTCAATGTAACGCTTGAGCCTATCACGTTTGTAACGTTTGTTGTTTTAAACTCCAAATGCTGGAATCTATACTTTTCAGCCTGCAGTCAGTCAGCCATATGTTGCTAATGTATGTATCTACAGAGCGTCCCAACAAAATGGTACTGTGAATATGTATGGAGATGACTGTTTAATTCATCTAGTACATGTGGAAAGGTTACAAAATTATCAAACTACTTTTATTGCATGGCCAACAAGATATGCAGCCGTCAAGAGAAAGGTTATAATTATGTGTATTGATAACATTTTTTCAGTCAGTGATGTACACTCCATCATAACACCGTCATAGGGTAACATCATTTACTCTAGTGCTCCAGATACTCCATTTCTGCACTAAAAACAAGTTTATGGACATTCATTTTTAATTGAGCTTGGGTTCTGTGAGGCAGTTTACGTGCAGCAATGGAGTTGAAAAACTGTTGAATGTCATCTTCTTTTGTAAATCCACGGGAATCTTTTCTCATTCAGATATTCCATAATGGATTTATCTACATTATCCACACTTTTCCTCTCATGGCCTCTGCTGGGAGTCGCACTGGAGGAAATTATGCTAGCCATACGTGGCACACTGTCACTTGTGTCCCCATATTCATGTCCTTATTCTCCTCATATTCTATTTCTACATCTGGGGGAATTGTCTTGCATTGGAAGATTGCTACACATTCTATTTGAAAGAACAGATATACAGTATATAGAATTGTTTACTTAGATTAGCCCCACTCCCCCTCAAACAAACCAAATCCACCAAAGTACTTACTTCTTAAAGAATTTAAAGATAAAAAAATGTTCAAATACAATGCATACATGAAAGTATATTTCAGGTAAAACTGCATATACAAAAAATGAACACTAATTGGGATATTATATTTAAAGGGTTTATTTCTATTTCATCCATATTGGTTTTTCGTGGGCAACCCATAAACCTGTTAATAAATGAGTTTGTATTTAGAACTAAGAAAATTGTTTGAGAACTTAAGGGTATTTGAGGAATCTAATCTGTGACACACTTTATAAGCAGCTATAAGTAAAAAATAGTATAAAAACATTAAAATGGAAATTGGGCTCTCCACAAGCTTTCGGGGATCCAATTAAATTGCAAATCCAAATAATTTATATATATATATATATCAGGCATTTTAGTTTTATATATACTTAATATGCCTTTTAATAGTTTTTAGTCGTATATGTAGTTGATATATATATATATATATAATTAAAGAATCCACAAAAAATAGGGCATTAGCACAATAGGTTGCCATTTCAGGGTGCTGAGGGGATTCAAACCTATATATATGTCTATATCTATATATGTATCACTAAGTATGTATCCATACATTATTACAGCAATATAATGTTATCATTACCCTGCCAGTTACAACAATCAAAGTATACTTACTCGCGTGCCTGAATTTGTGGAATCAAGAATTCCGGTATACTGGAATATTTGTATTTTGTAACTGTTTGAGCCCCATCTCCACTTTTGCCTAACTCTTTTTTTCTGTTATCGTGGTAAGCATCTCTAATGTTTATCCACTTTTCCCTTGCAAACTCCCCTGCAACAGATATAAATTGAAGATGTATAAGAAAACTGACAAACTTGAAATATGTGACAAAAATCAGTCGGCTTTTTATTAGTTATCTTCCCTTCTAAGATAGGAAACAAAAATTGAATGTATATAATCCATATTTTTGTATTGCCATATATACACAGACATGGTGATAGGCTATGTCTAAGAAAGTGGCCTGTATTGGTTTACTCTTTTCTGCCTTAAAATATCTCAGGGGTAATTATAGTTTTCTTACTTACCAGTTGATAATAATGTATTTTGCACTAATTTAAACACCTAGGTTTCTTGCAACTTGAGACTCATATAAGACGCTATCATTTATCTATAGGGTTTGAAAATCAACAATTGTCAACCTTGTACCAGAGGTTTGCCAGGCATACAGCCTCTGTATATGTTAGTCCCCACAACGGAAAGTTGGGCCCGTATTGCTAATGGCTACTTAGAAAATTGGCAATTCCCTAACTGCATCGGATCTATTGATTAGAAACATGTTCATATACAAGCACCTGCTGATTCTGGTTCCAAATCTTTCAATTGTAAAAGAACATTTTCGATAGTGCCTTTGCCTTTGGTTGATTACTGTTTCACCACAATTGATGTTGGGTCCTATGAATCAAATAGTGATGGAGGAATATCTTCCCAAAGTTCCCTAGGAAAGTCACTGAATGTAGGCACATTGGAGATACCCCAAGACCAAATACTGGCCAATGCAGCAGAACTGGGTGAATTGCCACATATTATAGTTGGTGATGAAGCATTCCCACTGAAGCCATATTTGGTGCAGCCATATCCTGGATCTGATTTGGACAATAAAAAATGAGTCTACAATTATCGGCTGTCAAGGGCAAGGAGGGCAGTGGAAAATGCCTTTGGAATTTTTGCTGCAAGATGGAGAATATACAACAAAGAATTTCAGCTTCTGCCCCAGAATGTGGATCATGCACTTGTGTCTTGCACAATTTTTTGCAGAGTAGCAATGAGGCTAACAGAACTATAATGCCAACAGAGAACACAACTTCGGAGGAACACATTGTTAATCAAACTTTGGGGACAACTGCGAACCGTGGTTCAAAATACCCTGTGGAAGTAAGAACAAATACTGCTTTTTGTTGCAGGTTCAGGAAGTGGAGATTTCTGCAATCGTTTACTCCTCCATTGCATGCTGTTTTTTGTGGCATTTACTTGTAATCTCTGTGTCCTTGATTTATTCCACAATTTCCCTGACTGAAGAAGGAAGCCCAAGATCGAAACTTACCACCTTCCTTTTGTGTTCCAAGCTAGAATGAACTGACAATAACTTTAATTGCTCGCTATTGTAAACTGTTTACGGTTCCCATGTCCTCTCCGAAAAATAACCGTTTATAACTTCTTAAATGAGTAGCAAATGTTTGCAATATGAGATGAGGAGCCGTAACATCTTGACAAGCTTCTTTGACACGATAGAAATTGCATGATCAATTAATGATGTAAGGGATTGCTCACCACTGACTTTAATCTCTTCTCTGTGTCTTTGAAGAACTTGCTGCATTTATCATATAAAATCGGGTTCCTTTCCTCGGCCATTATAGGCTACTTGATCTTTTCCTCCTCCGTGTTGAATTTTCACCACATTGTTGCTGTGCTCTGATTGGCTGAGGTGATTTATCGTTACGAATATCGTTGCAGATATTGCTGAAGAGGCAATTGAAAACGTTTGCAGATATCGTTATCGATATTGTTGCAGATATCGTTATCGTTCTGTTCTGGTGTGACTGCTTTTAAGAGAACAGGGGATTCCGTTTTTTCCCAAAAAATCGTTATCGTTGTCGTTATCGTTACAATTGTGATCGACTTCCTTCTCTAGTTTGCCCCATCTTCCTTCGCTATGCTCCATGTTGTTCTTGAGCAAATCTTCATACTGTATTCTTCTGTCGTTATCTCTCAATTTCCAGAGTTTTATTCTTTTCCATGAGCGCTTCTTTTTCGGGCTAGTATATTCTTTCAAAAATAACTTTGCACAGACCATTCTGTGCTGAGTAAGGCATGCTTCTCCTGGAGTTGCATAACAGTCTACTGCCCTCACTCTCTCTTTTCTTCTCAGCATGATCAGGTCAAGCTGCGTATTTGCTTCACCACTCTTGTATGTGATCAGATTCTCAGGGGGCTTCTTAAAGTATGTGTTCAATATTCGCAGGTTGTGATTTCTACACATATCCAGCGTATAATCCCCTTCTGCATTTCTATCGCCAAAATCATTACTTCCAAGAACATGCTCACAACCTCTTCTATCTCTTCTGACATGACCGTTCACATTTCCTGCCACTATGAGGTGATCAGTCTGTGGAACTCTGCCCACCTCGTCTTGCAGCCCCTCCCAAAAAGCAACCTTTTCTTGTGCTGATCTACGAGACTGTGGTGCATAAACTGAATAGATGTGCCATATTGACTTTCCAAGTAGGAGTTTGATCTTCATCAGCCTCTCAATGTGCCTCTCCACCTCCAGCACATTGTCAACCATATCATGTTGCACCATGATACCAACCCCACCAACAGCATCCCCACTTCCACTGTACCAGAACTTGTACTTTTCTTCATTTGGACCAAAAGATGTGCATCCCTTACCTTTATACCTTGCCTCTTGAATGCAACAGATGTCATCCTTTCTCCTGGCCGACATCTCTACTATCTCTCTGCTCCTTCTCAACAACGTTCCAACGTTTACAGTACAGACCTTAATCACTCCGCCTTCTCCTTTTTGGTTTCTACGAGTGGTCCGCCTGGGGATTCTTCGCAACCCTCTCATATTAAAGGGATGCCAGGGACTGGGGGACATTTCTCTTGGAGCATCTGTCATTGTTTTTTGGAGCCTCTATTTTTACACCCCGGATGCCCTTCCTGACGGGCAACCCTGCACAGGGCTGAGCTGGCTTGCTCAACCCCATGACTGGGTTAAATAAATGTTCTTTATTGTCTGGGAAATCCTAGTTAAAGGTGTGTAAGAGTTAGAGCCTCCCTTTCACACCTTGCCAAAACACTATTTTCAAAGTAAGCATACAGTGTGATTGACACAAAAATGACAATATTAAGTATTGGGAACATGTTTGTAAATTTTTAACCAATTAACCAATAATTCCCAATGCATACAAATTAACTATACCACAAAACTTGTGTCCTTTCCCCAACTTCTAAAGTGACACAGAAAACAACTAAGATTACAAAAAAGGCAATTGTTGAAAATCTTCTAATTCTACCAGTTTGGTAATGTAATGTACGAGAAGTGTCAAAGGATTGTTAGAAAAGTTTTTTTAACTTTGAGAACTTTGTATATTTGCATTCATAGTAAAGTAGGTTTTATATATGTGTATATATGGCTCAATGGTTGAGGCGATGGTTTAGTAATCATGAGGTTGTGGGTTCGAATCCCATCAGCGCCTTTAAATAGCAAGCTATTGTGCTAATGCTCCACTCTTTATATAATTGCAGTGTGTCTTATATATATGTATATAAGAGGTTGGTAAGCCTTTTTGGTGGGCTTATATTCCAGGGGGGGGCTTGTATTCAGAGGGTCTTTTGGATTGACAGGTGACATGTGTATTCCCAATGATTTACCATTTCATATTAAATCAGAGACTCTAATAACAACATTTTAAGTTAAAAAATCTTACAAAAGAACAAAAGTAAATACAGAGGCTCAGAATATACTCTGTCAGATCCAACATACAGAATCCCAAATGCAAGCTCTGGACTTATATGGGGGGGGGGGGGCTATATTCGGGATTTTACAGTATATATATGTATAACTTACATATAACGTAAATGACTGTAATGTTCATATTTCTTTATAATCTTGCGAATAAATAATTGGCAATTGCCTCTCTTACAGTTGCACCAATAGTACTTTTTTTCCCCTGTCTGGCTGCTGGGTAACAAAAGCATCATCACTTGTTACCCATATTTGATAACCAGGGTCCTGTCTCTGCTCAAGGAGGTTGTGCAACACAACAAAAGCCTAAATTAACTTTTTGCCTCTAGAGGGGCTTTTCAACTCTAGCCGCTCTCCAATAATCCTGAATCTAGCCCTCAAGCACCCGAATGTATTTTCAACAACTCTCCGTCCGGTGCTCAAAGTTCTGTTGAACAATTCCTGTTGTGGTGTCAATTGCCCGTTCAAAGGTTCATTAATTTTTTGCTTAACGGGAAAGCAGAATCTCCGAGAAAGAGATACTTTACTAAGATTCCATCTCAAGTAATTCTTCGTTGGTCTAGTAAACCATCATCAACCACATTTTTGAGGGCAGAATTGGCTTAAATAAATGAATCATGATTTCTTCCCGGGTGTCCAACAGTGATGTATCGGAAGCAGCACTTATCATCCACAAGGGCAAAAAGGATCATGCTATACCATCCTTTGAAGTTGTAAATAGGTATGTGTCATCCATCAATAGCACCTATGACCATATAACAACATATTTCAAAACCCTCAGCAATGAAGTGAATTTCTTGAAGGTTTGGGAAAGATACAACCTTTTCAAAATATTCACTAAGGATGACCCTTGTGAAGTCATCAACCAGTTTATGGATTGTAGCAACTCCAAGACCAAAGAGCTCTGCCTCAGTTCTGAGCTCACAGGAGGAACAAAGTCTAAATAGTGCTGCTGCAATCCTTTTGTGACCAGGTATGAGTGCACGCACTATATATTACCTCTCCAACGTTTTCCTAATTTCAGTTACAAGGTTATCGAAGGTATCCCTACGCATCCTGAAATGTATTCTGAACATATCTTTAGGTAGTTGAGGTAGGATGGTCTCATACCACTGTCCCTTTGGTAGTCTCCAATGTCTTGTTACTGCAATAAGAGAAAGAGGAACATAATAGCAAAAGATACACAAGGGTCTTCGCTTTTATACGAAAGACATCACTTTGACACCGACTGACATTCTTTCAATGCAATTGGTCCTATATGAACAATTTTATAAGAATATTCAGAATGATAAAGGTGTACATTGTTGTTATATATAATATATATATATTTATATTGTTTTTCATGAGCCTAACTTAAGCCTTCTCACTTTAATTAACTATTAAAAATTAAAGCTATAAGTATAACCTACTGGTATAACCTACCTAAGTTACCTCATTACAAAAAGAAAAAACTTCTCCTACTAGATTCTCTTTAGGGTAGGCCTATACTCTACCCAGCAAATACAACAAACACATTAACAAAGTTTCTGTACTTTTCATGTCTATAATCCGTTTTTATTGTAGTTAGCACAGCGCGTGATGGCATCTCAACGTAATCCTCACGGATTTACAAAAATATAGGGAAGCAATATTATATATGGAATAAAAGTAAGTACAAACTAAAATCGATGGTAGACTAAAAACCTGGCAAAGTTATGAAATTAATAGAAAAGAAAAACTAAGCGATTGGTGTATTGGTAGCCCTGCTCCTCCTCCTCCTCCTCCTCCTCCTCAGGTGCCATGTCCCAGGACGTTGGCGATCATGGCTCTCCACAGGTTTCTGTCCTTCTGTGCCCTCAGTAGCTGTAGTTCGCTCTTTGTAGACCATGCTGCTATGCTGCCGTATAATTGGTTCTTGGTCTTCCTCTGCCTCGTTTACCATTAATCTAAGATATTTTATTTCTTAAACTTGATCAGCAAAATGTGGCATGAGAATGTGGCGTGATGGAAACTGTTCGAGAGCGGATAAGATTGCTGCCTTCGTAAAACGTCGGAAGGTAAACGTACACACTAACCTGGGGATCCAACTGCATCTAAAATTATAGCAGATGCTCTTTAGCAGCCTTCTCCTCTTCCTTATATGATGTAAACGTAACTGAGTGGCCCTGATATTTCCTTCCAAAGCAAAAAATTTGTGAAACATGTCATGCTGTGATGCAAAAAACGAGACGATCAAAGTGAGAGCACGTGCCGCCTTGATCTGAGGAGCCATTTTGACGAAGTGCAAAGCAATCAACCTCACTATTAAAACCGGGATTTTCATCAGAACGAGGCTTCATCGTCTTGCCAATGTGAACACATTTGACAACTTCAACAAGCGATCCTCAACAGAATAGTGGCGTGACGTCGTCAAGCCGCTCTCCATGTGAATAAGGTATTACTTTCTTTCCCGATAGTAAATTCTGACTTAGCTCAGGTACAAATTAAACATTATTAATAAAAACATCTTCACCAGACGTGCTACTTTGCCACTTAACATTACCAATAGCTGCTCCTAGAATGATTTCGTTATTTGCAAGTCTAATTTTTCTCTGGTATCAACATACTCATGAATATAATCTTTCGAACTACACATATGTTGCGAACAGCCTGAGTCTATAAACCATTTATTGGAACGAGTATTTTCATCCGCCATCAAAGTTGTGGTATAAAATATATCCGAATTTGATCAATTTGCTTCAGTCAAATTAATGTTATTTCGATTTCTTCCTTACGACAATTTTCGCAAACCACAGTTAAAACATTATTGTGCTGCAATTTCGAAACACCACGTGCAGCAAAGTTGCCATGACCAAACGTTACTTTTTAACCATCACCACTCTAGAACATTCTATCCATTTCTTTTCTTTCATAAGACGTCGTTATTGAAGAGAACTTAAAGAGAGATTATCACTAAATTCAAGAGCGTTTAGTAATTTCCAATATGACCCTGATAAACTTTCCAATAATAGTTCCTAGACTTCGGTCTTCTTCGAAAGTGTGGGCTCCTACCGCAAGCAGTTGATCGACTATCTCCTGATGCCTATTGATAAGCGTCGAAGTATCTTTGCCCTCTTTCATAATTGCATCCCTATAGCCATTCCCCAGGGTCCATTTTTTCCAAAAGGGAAAGTGGTTGCCCTGGGGCGGAGATCACCATGTAGATTGATTGGCGTCATCTATTTCAATTTATCATTTTAGATTAAATTTTACAAGGTATTAAACAGTAGATTGTAGGGTTCGTCGTTATAAAGAGAAAGCATTAATATATCCTTTAGATGTGAATTCAAGAATCACTTTACACATGACTGACTTGACTAAGGTGACACCTAAGAAGCAATGAACCAATATTGTTTAGACGCTTCCTCATTGTCAGTCACAAAGGTACAAAGGCATTAGCTCCATTATATCTGCTGACGTAATTAGCTGACTGCCTCTTCTTCTTGGGCGCACTGTT
This sequence comes from Alatinidae sp. Z8VKAUB7J3, assembly GCA_010016025.2. Lineage (NCBI taxonomy): Eukaryota > Metazoa > Cnidaria > Cubozoa > Carybdeida > Alatinidae > Alatinidae sp. Z8VKAUB7J3. Next base: position 1,369 of record JAAAKM020000180.1, on the reverse strand, counting down.
TCCATTGCAATCTATGGTAATGGGACCGAGCCTGCCACTGTTGTAGTACTTGATTGAAGAACGACTTTGGGCAGGGCGATGACCTTGAGGACTAGATTGTTATTACATAAAGTCTTCTTACCAGTCAATAGTGCATCATTGACACTTTGTTCAGAAGCCCTTTGTTTCCTATTTTGTTCCTCCATTACTAACCTTTGACGCAATACTGCAATGCTTAATTATGGGACAATTCCAGTGCATTTACAAGTTGATCATAGGAGTCTGGCACACTCAACAGTAGTTCTCAGACTTGCTCCTACTCATTCACTTCGGCATTTATGGGAAAGTATATGTTCTCTCCCTCTTTCATCTTCTCATTGGGATATTTTCGTTTGAAAAATATGACAGTTTTCATGGTCGTTTGCTCATGCTGATTCTTTATTGCTTCCCAATGTCCTTCGAAGTCTCCAATCGCATTACGAATGGCAGTTGTCAATCAGCCAAATGTAAACTAATTTCCGCTTGGGCTCTACGGTCACGCTTTCTGCAGCTACTTATTGCTGCATTTTGTGTTCCGTGTTCCATCTATTTCTACTACAGGGATGGCTTCTTCGCCGGTTACAACTTTCCATACATCAACACTTACCCAGACCACTTAACCATCCTGTACCGTCGAATTTATCGGTTTTCAATCCAACTGAGCATCTTGTGACGCCATTCTGAACTCTATGCGGAAATCCTATCATAACATATTAGAAGCAATGTATACACTTATACTGTGCATCACAATCACTCATTAGTTAGTTTAGTCTTAATCCAAGAAAAAGCAAAAATCAACTGATATTATTCATGGTCAATCCAAGTAATCATGGATGTCTATCTCAGTTTAACTTTAAAGCATAGCTAAGGTGCTCTATTTTGGAGTAGAATTCCTTAGAAACAATTCCTAAACCTCTCCCAGCTTGTAGAGTCAATCAATTGTATTTAGCCATCTACTCTAATCATATGGTGCTACCACCTTATCTCCCAATCCTTATCTACCACTCTATCTCCAAACTCCTATCCTTATCTACCAACTATCTCCCAAAGTGCACTGACTTGCATTTTGAATGTCAAATTTAAGTTTCTACTTGTGTACCCAAAGTGAGAGCAAATATAAGTGTTCCTGTAAGGAAGCTCCTGCAACTGATGACTGAAGATCCAAAGAGCTTTGAATCATTAGCATAAAACCACATCTCTTTTCTTACAGCTTCTGGAGGATCACTAACAAAAATATTGAAAAAAAAAATGTTGAACCCAAGATTATCCCCAAGGCATGCCATTGCCAACTTCTAAGAATAATTCTTGCTGAGAGTTCATTTAAACAACTTCTTCTTATTTTCATCCATGC
>JAAAKM020000179.1:0-30315 GCA_010016025.2 Alatinidae sp. Z8VKAUB7J3 | reverse complement strand
CCACCCGACCCGCTCGCCGCCGTGCCCACACCGCCACCGCCCAGCGACGAGACCCCCGCCGACCCGCCGGACGATCCCCCCGACGACCCGGCCGAGGACCGGCCGTGACCGCCCCGGCCTGCGCCCTGTGCGGCGGCACCGGCTTCGAGCGAGTCCCCGACTCCGACGCCGGCTACCGACGCCTCCGACGCTGCCGACGCGAGGACTGCCGACGCTCCGACCTCACGCCCCGCAACTCGACGCCGAAGCCCCGGAAACCCCGCAAGGAGCCCCGAACGTGACCATCCTCGGCCTCGACCTCGCCACCCGCACCGGCTACGCCATCGGCCGACACGACGAACGCCACGAGCTCGACGTGTTCGCCAGCGACACCTGGGACCTCCGGCCCCAACGCGGCGACTCCCCCGGCATGCGCTACATCCGCCTCCGCGGACAGCTCGTCGCAACCCTCGCCGCCTTCCCCGAGCTCCAGCTCATCGCCTACGAGCAGCCCCACCAGCGTGGCGGCGCCGCAACGGAAGTCCTGCTCGGACTCGTCGCCGTCGTCCACGAGTTCGCCGCCGCTCACTTCCTCGACCACACCGCCATCCGCACCGACGAGCTCAAGCGACACGCCACCGGCATGAACCGCGCCAGCAAGGCCGCCATGATCGACGCTGCCAGAGACCGGCTCGGCCGCTTGCCCAACACCGACGACGAGGCCGATGCCCTCTGGGCGCTGCACTTCGCCAGCGTCCATTTTGGACGAAAATGAAGAAATTTGTGACCCATGTTTCCCATGGTGTCGCAAACGCCGAAATGCCCTTGACAAGGGACGAATCGGCCCCCAACATCCTCGGCAGGACGAGTTCATCCGCGCTCCTCCAGTGGCCTCCGCTCGATCCGAGGCGGGCCGGGCGGAGGCCGCATCTCACCGAGGCGAGTCGATGGCACACCGACCACAGCACCATGGGCAGCGCAGCGCGCTGGCTGGACTACGTCCTCGACGGAATCTCCGGCCCCCCGAGGATGTCCGCTGCCGAAGCGCTCGCCGGGCAAGCAACGTGCCAGTTCGCCGGGCGCTTTCTACCGAGAAAGGCGTTCGCCATGAGCCACGCCCAGCCCCGTAAGTCGCATCCCCGAGCCTGGTGGAACAACGCCGAGAAGGTGGGCACCATCGAGGATGCGCTGACGAACGGAGCGGGCGTGGCCGAGGCCATCCGCCAGGCCGGCGTCAGCGAGCGGAGCTACTACACCGGCCTCGGCAGAGACCCCGCCCTACGGCAGCGACTGCTGACCGCCAGGGCCGCCGGCAAGCATCTCCGCGTGGACCGCATCGAGGAACGCATCCTCGACCAGGCCGAGGGCGTCGGGCCCGAGGCGGAGACCATGCCCGCTCGCGACAAGACCCTGGCCCGCTTCTTCGTGCTGAAGGGGCAGCGTCGAGCGGACTACGGCGAGCAGGTGGTGGTGGACCACCGCATCAACCTCGCGGACGCCGTGACCCTCGCCATCGAGAAGGGCAAGGCGGCCGAGCTCGAGGGCGACGTGGTCGACGTGCAGCCCCTGGCCGCAGCGACGCCCGAGGACCTGGTCACCGTCGATAAGGATCCGTTATCGACCCCGACGAAGAAGGCCCGGCAGAGCTCCCGCAGAGCCGTCGTGGTGCGGCCTGCGGGGGAGCCCGATCCCCTCGGGTCGAACGCCGAACTAGGCGGTTGTCCCCCGGCCGGCGAGCTCGACGACGGCGACGCCGCGCCCCCCGCCCGAAATCACAACGGCGACCTTTCCGGGTTGCCTCAACCCCGAGAGAAATGTGCTCCACCAAAGGGGCCGGAGGAGGAGTCGTGAAGCGGATGACGGCGTCGGAGTTTCGGGAGAGCGGCCTGCTGCAGGAGGTGAACCGTCAGTTCTTTCACCCGCGGGGCCTGGCGCTCGAGCTGGTGGTGGGGGAGGGCGGCGAGGTGACGGGCTTGGGCGGCATCCAGGACCACCGGGACGAGCCGGAGGGGATGGTGTACCCGGACCTGTCGGACCAGAGGTCTCGGGAGAACGCGGCGCGTGCGTCGGAGATGTTGGCGGCGCGTGCGTCGGCGCGGTTGTCGGGGCTGGGATACGTGGTGCAGCCGGTGGGCGATCGGCGGGAGTGAAGAGAGGGCGTCGGAGCCCCGGAGGAGAAGCGGATGGGAATCGCGAGAGTGAGGGAGACGGAGAGACCGTTGGACGCGGTGCGGGCGGCGCGAGCGGAGCTGGAGCTGAAGCGGTTGCGGTCGGAGTATCGGGAGCTGCGGGAGGCGGTGCTGGAGGAGCTGACGGGCCAGGCGTTGCTGCGGCCGTTGCTCTCGCGCCGGTCGATCGCGTTGCTGGACGTACTGGTGGCGCAGGGCTGGATGCGGAGGACGGAGGCGGGCTGTTACGAGCGGATCCGGGCGACGCCGGCCGAGCCGGCGGACCTGGCGGAGCGGCTGGCGGTGGCGGAGTCGAGCGCGAAGCCGCCGGAGGTGGCCGAGGTGCCGGGTGCGATCCACCGGCAGGCGCAGGCGGAGGTCCGAGACGAGGTCCGGGGAAGCGTCGCGCCGCCGGCGGGCGAGGTGCCGACGGAGGCGGAGCTGGAGTCGGTCGACGTCGCCGGTTCCGGTTTCTCGACCACGGATGAGGCGCCGAAAGCGGAAGCGGAGCTCGACGACTCGACGTCATCGGACGGGACGCGGTTGTTGATGGCGGACGCGGCGAGGGCGCAGGCGGCGTTGCTGGAGCTGGCGGCGCAGGTCGCGGCCGACGAGCGGGGCGAGGGGGAGCTGGCAACCTGCCCGTTCTGTGGCGAGCCGGGCGAGTACACGGACGCCGATCGGATGCTCGTCCGGTGTTCTAACGATCTGCTGAAAGACGACGGGGACTGTGCCGCGGACGTCTGCATGTCGGACGAGGCGTGGAACCGGCGTGCGTCCGACGGGGCCCTCGGCTCGCTGGCGGAGACGTTGAAGGCGGCGGCGGAGGTGTGCCGGGTGCTCGGGGAGGTGATGGTCGAGGGCGGCGAGTGGCGCGTCGGTGCGGTCCGGGCGATGGCGCGCGAGGCGGGGCTGAGGACCGAGCTCGAGGCGACGGACGAGAAGCTGGCGCGGGCGCTGGAGGAGGGCGCGAGCTGGCGCCGGGTGGCGGAGCGGCTGGAGGTCGAGAAGGAGGAGAAGGCCGAGAATCGCGACCGGTGGGAGGCAGCAGCCCATCGCGCTGAGAGGAACGCCTTCCGCTTGAACGCCGACGCGATCAGGGGGATCTCTCAGGCGAAGATCGCGACCCCGGAGCGGGGCTACCTGCTCGATGAGAGCGCATCCCTGTGCGGCGATATCGGCCGGCTCGCCGCGGACCGCGACGAGTGGCGTAGCAAGGCGGAGCGGTTGAACCGTGACGCGATGACGGCGCTCGCCGGAGCGCGGTGCGGAACGCCGGAGCGGGGCTACTTGGTCGGCGTGTACGCGTCGGTCGCGGCGGACATCCGGCGGCTGGCCGAGGACCGCGACACGCAGAAGCAGCTGCGGGCCCGCTACCACGAGTTCTATTCGCGCGTCCTCGAGGCTGTCGAGCCCCTGCTTCGCGACGAAGACAACGAACCTCCGATCGCGTCAGACGTGAAGCGTGTCGGGGACGTGGTCGTCGAGGAGCTCGGCAGGCTGGTCGGCGTGCGGGAGCTCGGGCTCGAGGCGATCCGGTACGCGCAGGGCCAGGGCTACCACCAGGAGGGATCGCCGCGGTGCGAGTCGCTCGGTCGTGCCGCGGCCGCCGAGGGGGAGCCCCGATGACGGCGGACACGGTGTTGGTCTGCTCCGCCGTGGCCTGGGTGCTCCTGGTCTTCGCGTGGATCTTCTTCGGTCCCCGCCCGCGGGTGGAGGAGTCAGTGTGGCAAGAGCCGCTGCCGCCTCCGGAGCGAACGTCGGTACGGTGCCCGAGCTGCGGCGAGGAGCTCTACCGATGACGGCGATCGCGGGGCTCGTGGATGGCGGCACGGTCTACATCGGCGGGGACAGCGCCGGGGTGGCCGGCTACGACGTCGTCGTCCGGCACGACCGGAAGGTGTTCCGTCGTTCGGTCGTCGAGGGCGATGACATGCTGTTCGGCTTCACGTCGTCGTTCCGCATGGGTCAGCTGCTGCGCTACCGGCTCGAGCTCCCGGCCCCGCCTCCGCCCGACTCGAGCGCCGAGGACATCGCCTGGTGGATGAACGTGGAGTTCGTCGACGCGGTCCGGGAGTGCCTCGGGAAGGGCGGCGTGCGGAAGAAGGAGCACGAGGTCGAGGAGGGCGGCAACTTCCTCGTCGCCTACCGCGGTCGGCTGTTCGAGATCGGTCCCGACTTCCAGGTCGGCGAGACGGTCTACGGGTTCGACGCCTGCGGCTGCGGCAAGAGCTACATCCTCGGTTCCCTGCACGCGACGGACCCGGACATGGGTGGGGGCGCCAGGCCTCTCAACGGCGAGCTGCGCGTTCGCGTCGCGCTCGAGGCCGCGGCCGAGTTCAGCGGCGGGGTGCGCGGCCCGTTCGTGATCGAGGCGCTCGAGCCGCCGGCGCTGGAGGGGCCGTCATGAGCTGTGCGCTGTGCGGCGGCGAGATGACCCCGGTCATCTACTACGGGCTTCCGTTCCGGCTGTGCAGGGACACGTCCTGTAGCTGCCTCATGGGCGGCCCGGTGCGCGAGTGGCTCGCGCGAGCCCTGCCGTTCAACGGCGTCTTCGTCGAGTACCGAGAGGGGCACTACTGGCGAGCGCTGTGGCAGTGGCTGACGCACGGGCACGCCTTCCCGGACGGAGGGGTGGGGTAGTGTCGGGCGCCTTCGACAACGCGCAGCTCGCGGAGCTGATCGCCGTCTGGAGGCGCGACCCGGTACGTATGGTCGTGGACGAGTTCGGCGTCACGCCGGACCCGTGGCAAGCGGACGCGCTGCGCCGCTTCAACGCCGGCCCGCACGGCTACCAGCTCGCCATGGTGGCGTGCAAGGGCCCCGGCAAGTCGGCGGTCCTGTCGTGGATCGACCTGCTGTGGATGGCGACCCGGCCATACGCGCAGGCGCAGATCGCGAGCGTCACGGCGGACAACCTGCGGGACGGCCTGTGGAAGGAGATCGCCTTCTGGCTCGGCCGGTCGACCGTGCTGCGGCAGCTGTTCGCCATGAACAACGATCGGCTGTTCGCGCGCCAGGCGCCGAAGGTGTGGTTCACCGCGGCGAAGACGTGGCCGAAGAACGCCGACCCGGATGAGCAGTGCGAGGCCCTGGCGGGCTTTCACGCCGATTACGGCCTGGTGCTCCTGGACGAGGCCTCCGCGCTGCCGCCGGCGGTGCTCGAGGCCGCGCAGGGCGTGCTGACGTCGGGGGTCGAGTGCAAGGTCGGCATGGCCGGCAACCCGACGAAGGACGACGGGGCGTTGTACCAGGGCGCGGTCGATGAGGCCGCGGATTGGGACGTGATCCGGGTGACGGGCGACCCGGACGATCCGGCGTGCTCCCCGCGCATCAACAAGGAGCGCAACCGGAAGATGATCCGGAACAAGGGGCGCTCCCACCCCTGGGTGATGGCGTCGGTCCTCGCCCGCTTCCCGACGCGCGCCCGTACCGGCCTGGTCTCCCGGCAGGACGTCGAGGACGCCTTCCGGCGCTACGAGACGGGCGAGGGGGTGTCCCGCGGCCGGAAGACGATGGGCGCCGACGTCGCGCGCCAGGGCGACGACCGCACGGCGGTCGTGCTGCGGGATGGCGACTACGTCGAGGACATCCGCGAGTGGACGGGCGAGAAGACGGTCTTCACTCGCGAGGAGCTCGCGGCGATCGCGGACTCGTGGGGCCCCGAGGACATCAACATCGATGAGATCGGCGTCGGTGGCGGCCCGGCCGACGAGCTCGAGGACCGGGAGTACCCGGTGAACTGCGTCCACGTCGGCGAGGCTGCGGACCGGGACGACGAGTTCATCAACCTGCGCGCCGAGATGGCGGTGAACGTCGAGGAGCGGTTCGAGCAAGGCCGCATCGCCCTGAACCCGAAGCTGCGAGAGACGACGCTCGGGAAGGAGCTGATGACGGTCTGGATGGAGTACGCCGAGAGCGGAAAGCGGAAGCTCGCCCCGAAGCGCCGGATCAAGAAGAAGCTGGGCCACTCGCCGGACCTGTTCGACGCCCTGTCGCTCGCGTTCGCGGACGGCATGTCGGTCGAGGACGGCGGTGCGGTCTTCGCCTCGCACGTGGAGGCCAACGATGCGGCCGCGTAGCGTGGGGAGGGAGCGTCGATGATCGCCGCGATGCGGGACATGGTGCGGGGTCTGCGCGAGCTCGGCCGGGTCGTCCGGACGGGCGACGGCTCGACGCTGACGCTCGGCGGCCTGGCGCAGGCCTGGCTGACGGGCGCCGACGCGGAGGTACCGGGATCAAGTCGGCTCGCGCGGCCCTACCGGCAGCACCCTACCGCGTACGTCGCGATCAACCGGATCGCCACGGCGATAGCGCAGCTCGAGGTGGAGGTGTACGACGGCGGCGAGCAGGCCGACGGGGACACGGCGGCCGGGCTCCGGGCCGGAGTCGGGCCCGGGCTCGAGCAGTACGCCCGATCGTCGAAGTCGCGCCGCGGCGAGCTCGTCCCTGGGCACTGGCTGCCGAGCCTGCTGATGAACCCCGACCCGGAGAACCCGAACGCGAACCGGGCCGGCCAGCTGATCGAGGCGTCGGTAGCGAGCCTCCAGCTGTGCGGCGAGGCGTTCCTGTGGCACCGGGACATCGCGCGCCGCGGGGCGTCGAACCCGCGCCGGCCGTGGGGACTGAAGTGGCTCGCGCCGAGGGAGATGACCTGGGACAGCGAGGCCGAGGTCTGGAAGTGGAACGGGGGCGGCGGTGCCAGCGTGCCCATTCCGCGCGAGGAGCTGACCTACCTGCGGTGTCACAACCCGTACGACGAGGTGCGCGGGCTCGGGCCGATGCAGGCGGCGCTGATGGAGGCCTCGACCGACTACTCCGCCGCGCTGTGGAATTCGTCGTTCTTCAACAACTCGGCGCAACCGACGACGGTATTCAAGTCGCGCAAGTCCTGGCGGAAGGCGGATCGTCGCGACTTCCTGGCCGGATGGAATGCCGAGTTCCGCGGGCCGGCGAACACGGCGAAGGCGGCGGCGCTCCCCGGTGGTGTCGACGTCACGCAGCTGAAGCTGACGCACGAGGAGATGGACTTCCTCGCCGGCCGGCGTTTCAACCGCGAGCAGGTCTTGGGCGTGTTCGGCGTCCCGCCGGTGATCGGTGGCGTCTTTGAGTTCGCGAACTACGCCAACAGCCGCGAGCAGATGAAGATCTTCTGGGAGGTGACGCTGCTCCCGCTCGCCTGCTACGTGCAGGCGGTGCTGACGCTGGACCTGCTGCAGCGGTACCAGCCCGGCCTGACGGCGTGGTTCAAGGTGGAGCCGGTCCTGTCGCGCGTGCTCGCCGGCGAGTTCGCCGAGAAGGTCGCCACGGCGCGGAAGTTGTGGGACATGGGTTGGTCGGCGCAGGCGGTCAACGACCGGCTCGAGCTCGGGCTGGATACCGACGGCATGCCGTGGCTCGAGGAGGGCTTCCTCCCCGCGGGCATGAAGCTCGCGTCCGACATCCTCGACCCGCCGAACCCGCCGCCCATCCCGCCCGTGCCCCCTCCGCCGCCCCAGGACGAGGACGAGCCCGAGGACGACGAGACGCCCGAGGGGGACGACGAGGAGCGTCATGCGCCGCCGGAGCGCTCCCAGCGCATGGTAAAGCGCGCGCTGCGCTCGTGGCTCTGGTCGGTGCGCCGGGAAGTCCTGGAGTCGATTGCTGCGAAGGGAGAAGGCGCGAAGTCCTGGGGCTCCTACGGGTACGACCACGACACAGCCGCGCGCCAGCTCCGAGACCTCGTCGTCAGTGAGCTGGCCGTAGGGACGTTGGCGGAGCTGGACGACCGGCTACTGGCGGCGCATGACGACTGGCGGCGGGATGGGGCAGAGCTATCCGACCTGAAGCGTCGACAACGAAAGGTGTTCGACGAAATGCGTCAGCAGACGCCCGAGCTCGCGCGTCGCGCGGTGGAGATGGAAAGATGAGGCGAGTCACGTACCGCGCAGGGAAGGCCATGCCCGAGCAGCTGGCGGCGGAATTCGCCGATCGCCTCACGCTCGACGCCGAGTCCGACGGCCTCCTGGCGCGGAAGGGCTCCGTAGTCTCGAAGGTGCTGGAGGTCCATCAGGAGAGCCGGCGGCTGACGCAGGTCATCAGCACCGAGCACGAGGACCGATACGGCGACGTCGTCCGTCAGGACGGGCTGAGCGACGAGCACTATCGACACAACCCGGTCGTCCTGTGGGCTCACAACAGCTGGCGCCCGCCGATCGGGAAGTCGCTCGAGCTGACGAAGACGAAGCACAAGGGCGAGAAGGCGACGGTGTCGGTCACCGAGTTCGCCAGCACCGAGCTCGCCGTCGAGGTCTACGAGCTGTACGTGGGCGGCTTCATGAACTGCACGTCCATCGGCTTCCGTCCCGAGAAGTGGGACGCGATGTACGAGGACGGCGGGCGGTTCATCGGGTTCGACTTCCTCAAGTGCGACTTGATGGAGTACTCGGCGGTCCCGATCCCCGCGAATCCGCACGCCCTGACCCTGGCTATGAAGGACGGAGACTTCAAGGCGATTCGCCCGTGGCTCCGCTCTCTCGAGGACGCCTCACGTTCGAGCACGACGCCGGAACCGGCGAGCGCGGACGTTCGACTGGCGAGTACCCACAACGCAGTCGAGGCGGCACTGACGGCCATGACGGTCGCCAACGCCGCAGCGAGGATGAAGAAGAATGCCTGACAATGCACTGGAACAGATCCAGCAGTCCGTCGAGGCCATCCCCGGTCTCGTGGACGAGCGGATCGAGACGCTCGCAGGAACCGTGACCGAGGTGAAGACGGAGATCCTCGGGAATATCGGCTCCGTGGCGGCCGATGTCGAGGAGCTGAAGGACAAGACGAAGACCCTGGACGACTACATCCAGGAGGTCGAGAAGAACGCGGGCAAGGCGCGCTATGGCGGCTCCGGCCGCTACATGCAGAGCGACGCGCTGAAGGACGCGATCCCGGAGCGCTTCCGGGCGTGCCTGGATCTCTGGTCGCGCTTCGGTGCCAACGAGGAGAAGGCCGTCCGAATGACGGCTATGGAGACGTGGCTCAAGCTCTCCCTGAAGTCCTCGAACCCGCAGGCCATCAGGGCCTACGGCGGGAAGCTGTACGAGGAGATGGACGCCCTCGAGAAGGCCATGGGCTACCAGCCGGTCACGAAGGCCGCGATGGAAGAGGGGACGCCCACCGAGGGCGGCTATCTCGTGCCCGTTCCGATCGAGGCCGAGATTCTCCGTCTCGCCGCAGACGCTTCGATCATGCGCCGGCTGGTGCGGGTCGTCCCGATGACTGTGCCGAGGGCGGGGTACCCGGCGCATAGTAGCGGCGTGACGGTCGGGATCGTCGCCGAGGAAGGCACGATCCCGACCTCGGAGCCGACCCTGAAGCAGCGGAACCTCGAGGCCAAGATGATCGCGGTGCGCGCCCTGGCGTCCATGCAGATCATCCAGGACTCGGTGGTCGGCATCTTCCCGTACGTCATCGAGCTGATGACCGAGGAGTACGGCCTGTTCGAGGACCGGCAGGTCCTGGAGGGCTCCGGCGTCGAGGGGAACTTCAAGGGCGTCGTCTCGGAGACGGACGTCAAGTCGGTGACGAACGGCACGAACGGGTCGTTCATCCAGTCCGACAAGTTCCTCGAGCAGAAGTGGAAGGCCCGCAAGCGGTCCACCCGCAACGGCGCCGCCTGGGTCATGGCGCCCGAGGTCATGCAGCAGATCGAGTCCAAGCGCATGGACGCGGTCTCGGCCGCCGACGAGGCGGGTGGGTTCCTGTACACGCCGGCCGGCGGCGGCGCCATCCAGATCGGCAACGCCGAGACGGATGGCGGTCAGGACGGGTTCATCCACGGATTCCCCGCCTACGCGAGCAGCGAGATCCTGACGAATCGCGCTGTCGGAACCAGCGGCAACGTCTGCACGAACGTCTACTTCGCTCCGTGGAACCGCGCCGTCATGCTGGGCGACCTGCTCGGCCTCCAGTTCGGCGTCTCCGAGCACACGAAGTGGGACACCGCGCAGCTCGATCTGCGGATGCTGAAGCGTACCGCGGCTCGGACGATGCTGCCCGAGTCGGTCACCGTTCAGACGGGCGTCAAGACGGCCTGACCTGAGCACACCAAGAAGAGGACGTACTGATGTTCCACTCGATCGGCTACGACGTCGACGTTCAGCAGATTCTGAAGCCGAACGCCTACGCGGCGGGCACGCACAGCAGCTCCAGCGTCGACACGCTCGGCTTCTCCCGTGTGCTGTTCCTGCTGGGGGCGGGCACGAACGGTGCGAGCGGCACCAACGACGTGAAGATCCAGGAGAGCGACGACGACTCCACCTGGACCGACGTCACCGGCGCCGCCTTCACCCAGATCACGACCAGCAACGACGACGCTCGGTACACCGGCATCGTTCGCACGGACGCCGGCCGCAAGCGCTACCTGCGCGCGCAATCGGTGGTCGCGACGGCCTCCTGCTCCCAGGCGGTCTACGCGATTCCGTACGACGCCGACGATGTGCCGAAGAACACGCCGCAGTGGACGGTCTGACCCGATGATCACCTTGCGGTGGAGAACGGACGCGCTCGGCCGCCGGGTCGGCCAGGTCGAGGACGTAGCGGACGACACGCTCGCCCTCACCTGGATCCGGACCGGTCACGCCGTGCGCGTCCGCCGCCGCAAGGGGTCCGGCTTCCGTCGGTCGCGGCTGCGCTCGAACAAGCGAGGGGAGCTCTACTCCGCGCCGGTTGACCGCGAAGTCCGCTACGACGATGTCGTGAAGAGGTGAGGCTGTGGCGCAGCTGAATCAGGAGGTCCGCTACATCGTCACGGTCCTCGACGCGACCGGGACGCTCCGTACCGGCCTGACGTCGTCGGACTTCACGGCGTCGGTCCTGCGGGACGATGGGGCCGAGGACCTGACGGCCGACTCTGCGACCGTCACGATCTCCGAGATCGACGCGGCGACCTACCCGGGTCGCTATTGGGCGTACTTCACGCCGGCCACGGCCACGGGGCTTCACCTGCTCCGCGTCGTCGAGGGCGACTTCTCCAGCTCCCTGAAGCGACCGCACGAGTTCCAGGTCGATGTCGCCTCCGGCTACGCGCCGAGCTCCGGGACCTACCTCACGACGCGCACCAACGTGAAGACTGCGCTGGCCGTGTCGGACGACGGGTGGGACGCCATCATCGACGCGCTCCTGGGCCAGGTCACCGACCTGTTCGAGGGGGAGGCGGATACGTCCTTCCTCGAGGCCACGGAGACCGAGTACTACGACGGGCGCCAGTGCCGCGAGCTCGTCCTGGACCGGGCGCCGGTCTCGTCCGTCAGCACCGTCCACGTCAGCACGGCCGAGCCGCGCGCCTACGGCTCCGACGAGCTCCTGACGGCGGATACCCACTACATGGTCGACGGGAACATCCTGCATCGCCTGGGGGCGTCCTGCTGGCCCCGTGGGCCCCGCGTCGTGCGGGTCGCCTACACGGCCGGCTACGCGATCGTCCCCGGCGACCTGGAGCGCGCAGCGATCGAGACGATCGCCGTGAAGCTCTACAAGGGGAAGGACGCTCTGTACCACCTCCAGTCCGTGAGCGCCGCCGGCGCCGGCGGAGCCGTCCTCCCGCCGCTCGACCGCAACGACATCCCGCCCGGGGCGCGTGCCGTCCTGGACCGATACACGAGGTGCCTGGTCTGATGGCTAGCCCACGGGTCGAGCTGATCGGAGTGGACCGGGTCGCCGGCGACCTGGAGCGCGAGACCGCGCGGCTGCCCGGCGCGATGAAGCGCCAGACGAAGGAGGCCGGCGAGCTCCTGGTGGACGAGGTCCGGCGCAACGTGCGGGCCAAGTTCCAGCGCCACAGCGGCCAGCTCGAGGCGTCCATCGAGGCCGAGGTCGACGCGAACCGGCGCGAGGCGGAGGCGACCGTCACCTCCGAGCATCCTGGCGCGCATACCCAGGAGTTCGGCGCGACCATCGTGCCCCGCTCCGCGCGCTTCCTCGTCTTCCCGCGTGGCGGCGGCTTCGTCCGGGCGCGGCGTGTCGTGGTCCCGGCGACGCCGTTCATGCAGCCGGCGCTCGAGCGGCGCGAGGACGACCTGGTCGAGACGGTCGGCGACGCCTTCGAGGTGTACGGCTGATGCCCGATACCCCGCGCATCGATGAGATTCAGTCCGGCATCGTGACCCGGCTACAGGGGGTGACCGTCGCGAACGGCTACCACACCGACGCCGGCGGCAACGTCCATCCGGACTTCGAGCTCGTGAAGGACATCACCACGTTCCCGGCGCTCGCAATCTGGTACCTGGGCGACGCTCGCCAGCCCGACCCGGACGTCCCGTTCAGCCACAACGAGGTAATCGCCCGCTATTGGGTCTTCGCCGCCGTCGCGAAGGCCACAGAGGCGACGAGACGTTCGGACGTGGCGAAGCTCCTGGACGATGTCGTCGTGGCCCTGGAGGGCGACCAGACGCTCGGCGGGCTGACCTACGTCACGAGCAACAGCGGCCGGAACCCGGTTCAGGTCGAGAGACGAATCCCCGACGTCCTCCCCGGCGGTGTCGAGCGGCGCTACCGGACGGCAGGCGTCCAGCTCGCCGTGACCTACCTCGCGGCGTTGGGAGAGGGCTGATGAAGGTGAAGCTGGAGCGGCTCGGAGCCGCCTGTCAGACGGACCGTCGGGTCCGGATCAAGAAGGGTGCCCAGGTCGAGGTCCCCGAGGCGACGGCGGTGCTGTGGCTGGAGCGGGAGCCCGGCCTCTGGCGTGTCGTCGAGCCCGAGGGCTGGGAGCCGTCGGAGCTCGAGTACGCCGGCGACGAACCGATGGTCCTGAGCGACGGGCGGGTGGTCGCGAAGGGCGGCCGCGTGTGTGTCGCCGGCGAGATGGCGACCGAGCTCGAGGCGACCGCCGGCTGGAAGCCGGTGGAGCGCGAGCCCCAGGTCCTCGCCGATGCGCCGGAGCCTGGGTCGGACGTCGCGTCCGAAGGGGAGGTGAACTGATGGCGTTTCAGTACGGACGGGACAGCTTCTTCGGCATCGGCAAGGAGAGCACCCACGGGACGAAGGTCTCGCGCACCAAGTTCCTCGCGCTCGTGAGCGAGAGCGGCGGCTACCAGGTGGCGCGGGAGATGGTGCGCACGTTCCGCGACCCGGTGCCCGTCGCTGCTGTCGACGGGCCTGCGCGCGTCGTGAAGCAGGTCGGGTTCCTCTGCACGTACGAAGGCATGGAGCTCCTCCTGAAGCACCTGTTCTGGAAGAGCAACACTCCCAGCGGCTCGGCGCCCTACACGCACAACTTCACCCGCGAGCAGGGCAGCTCCCCGCCGGCCGGCGCCACCTGCGAGATCGGGACTTCCGAGGCGAACGGGCGCGTTCACCCGGGCGGCCGGATCAAGAAGGGAGAGTTCAAGCTCCAGGTCGGCCAGGCGGCCATGCTGGATGTCGAGTACTCCGCTCAGGACGAGCTGATCGAGGCGAAGTCCTCGTCTCCGTCCTTCCCGGACCTCTCCTCGCTCCTCGTGAAGCCGACGGAGATCACGGCCGAGTTCGACTCGGGAGCCGTGAAGCTGAACCAGGTCAACATCGCTGTCGACTCGGGAAGCGACGACGGCGAGGAGGCCCTGGGCGAATCCAACATCCTCGAGCAGGGCATCGGCGACGCGAGCGTGACCGGCTCCTTCGAGCGCCGGTACAACGGCAGCGGCGCCTACGACAAGCTCAAGAGCGGCGCTCATGCCGAGCTCGTCGTCACCTGCCAGCAGAGCGCGAGTCTGAAGTGGGTCTTCACGCTCGGGGAGATCTACATCCTGGGCGACGGCCCGAACCACGACGGGCCCGGCGCTTCCCGCGAGACCATCAACTTCGAGGCGCAGTACGACGCCTCGACCACCGCCCTCCAGCTCGCGATCACCAACAGTCTGAGCGAGGCGGCCGCCGGCCTGGACTAGGAGGACCTGTGCGAATCCGACTCGAATGCGAATCGCTCCGGCGCGCCCTGGAGATGGAAGCCGCCGGCGCCGAGCTGCCCGAGGGCGCGGGGCAGATCCTGTTCCGCGTGCCGACGATGGCGGACCTCTGGAAGGTCGCGGGCTCGATGCAGACCCTTCCCGTGGACGGTGTTGTCCCGGACGGCGCGGAGGACGACGAGGTCCGCGTTGTGGCCGACCCGGACGCCGACGTCGATGCGCGCGCCGAAGGTGAGGGCGTGGAGCAGTCCGCCGCCGAGATGGCGGAGGTAGCGACGGCGTTCCTGGTCCAGTGCTCGATCAGCCCGAGGCTCATCACCGAGGACCCGGTGGTCATTCCAGAGGGATGCTTCCCGGTCAGCGAGATCGAGCCGGACGAGCGCATAGAGATGTCCCTGCGAATCCAGGGGCTCGCGGGCTACACGAGGGAGACGACGGAGGCGATCGCCCCTTTATCGGAGACCGAGTCGCCCTGCGACGGCTCGACCTCGTCGGAGCCCGGTACGGAGTCCGCCCCTCAGTGATTCTCGGCATCGAGTCGCCGGTGGCCGCGTTCACCTTGGACGAGCGGGCCGCCTGCGTGGGACGCCAAGAGGACGAGGCCGCAGCACGCCAGCAGCAGCGCCCGAGAAAGTAGATGGCAAAGACACGCGAGATCAACCTGCGTCTGACCGCCAAGGACCTGGCGAGCGGCGTCGTCCAGCGCTTCGGGAAGAACGTCCGAGGCCTGAACGTCGCCGCGTTCGCGGCTGGCGGAGCTGTGGCGGGGCTCGCGACGCGCATCGGCCAGGAGCTGGCTGACGCTGTAATGGAGGGCGTCCGGGACGCGCATGAGCTCAGCGAGGCCTACGCTGAGCTCGACGCTTCGCTCGGCACGGCAGGCGAGCGCACCGTCCACAATCGCGAAGCTCTGAAGTCGCTCGCCGCGCAGCTCGAGCGCAACGTCGCCGTCGACAAGAAGCTGATCATCCAGGGCCAGGCGCTCGGCCTGTCCATGGGCGCGAACGTCGAGCGGACCAAGAAGCTCTCCCTGGCCGCGCTCGACCTGGCCGCGGCCACCGGGCAGAAGACGAATCAGGCTTTCCGTAACCTGGCAAAGACACTCGGCGGTCAGAAGGGCGAGCTGGGAGAGCTCATCCCCGAGGTGCGCGAGCTCACAGAGGAGCAGCTCCGACAAGGCGCGGCGATCGACATCGTCGCGGCGAAGTACGAAGGGCGGGCCGCGGCGCAGGCAGACAGCTGGGAGAAGCTCCGCCTGGCGATCAAGGGGTTCCAGCGCGAGCTGGGCGGCGTGCTCGAGAAGCTCCCTGCTCTCCAGGGGTTCATCGGTGGACTCACTGCTGCCTTCAACGAGCTCTCCGACACCGTCCGGGGCATCACCGAATCACCCCTCGTTCAGTTCCTCATCGAGGCGAACCGGCGAGCGCTCAACTTCGGAGCGACGGCCGGGCTGCTGGCGTCGACGATGCAGAACAACGCGGTCGGCGTCGCCTTCTTCACGGGCGCACTGAAGGGCATGAACGAGGAGGCGAAGGAGGTAGCGTCTGCGCTCGAGGGAACGGTCGACAAGGGGAAGTCGCTCAATGAGGTCCTCGGTGGCGCCGGAGTGACCACCCTTGAGGACCTTCGGGTGAAGGCCGGAGAGCTGGATAGTGCCTACCTTGCGTTGAGCACTTCGATGGCTAGCGGGCAAACGTCGTTCATCGACGGGCGCTTTGCGGCGGAGCAGCTACTAAACGAGTACGTGAGGCTAAGCGAACAGAGCAACGGACTCATCGCTGTCAATGAACAGCTCCGACAATCGGTCCAGGCGACTACCGATACCGTGGTCGCGACCGCGGATGCACTCCCCGAGATTCCTCTGAGGCTGGATGCCCTCGCGACGTCGGGGCTTGCAGCTGCCCAGGCTCTACAGTCTGGGTTCGGAGCCTTCTTTCAGAGTTTCGTCGAAGGCGAGAAGCTGACGTTCGAGAGCGTGAAGCGGCTTGGAAAGAACCTCGTCGCGTCCGTCGGTCAGGCACTGGTTTCTATGCTCGTTCAGCGGCTGATCGTCTCGAAGATTCAGGCTGCACTGACGGCGGGCCAGACCGCGGCTCAGGTCTCTGCGGACTCTACGAGGACGTACACGGGGTCCTTCGCCTGGATGAGCGCGGTGTTTCCGCCAGCAGCCCCTGGGTTCGCGACCAGCCAGGTGGGATTGATGCTGGGGGGAATCCCGGGAGCGGCAGCGGCGGGCGCAGCAGCCGGGGGCGCCGCCGGCGCTGCTGGTCTCGCCTTCAACCGTGGCGGCATCGTGCCCGGCCTCGGGTTCACCGACAGCGTCCCGGCGTTCCTCACGCCCGGCGAGGGAGTGCTGACCCAGCAGGAGACCGGTGCCGTGCTCGACGGCCGCGCGGCGATCGTCCCGACGGGGGCGGCCGGCGGCGGCGGGACGATCAGCCTCAACATCGCGCCGTTGCCCGGCGCCGTCGAGGTCGCCGAAGCCGTCCTCGAGGCCATCAATGACGGGGTCCGCCGCTTCAACTGGAAGATCGAGACGGGGGAGAGCTGATGGGCCGGCCGACGCTCTACTGGAACGGGAACACGCTCGACCTGGGCGTGACGAAGATCCAGGACCTCGACCGGGCGGGGCTCGCGTTCGAAGGCGGCCGACGCTTCGCCGGCGCGGGGCAGACCACCGTCGTCGACCTCTACGACCGCTTCACCATCAAGAAGGGCCCGTTCGCGGACGCGAGTGTCTATCATGCCCTGCGGGCCTTCGAGGCCTGGGCCATGGCCGGCAACCCGTTCGGATTCGCCATGGACGCGGACGACCGGGTCGACACGGTCCTCGAGGCAGACCCCGACTACCTCGACATCCTCGCCGACGGCTTCGAGCTGTGGTCCGGGTCACCGCTCATCCCCGAGGGCTGGACCGTCACGACGCCCGGGAGCTCGGCCGTCGAGCGCGAGACGAAGCGCGAGGACGTCGCGACGGGCCTCTATGCCGTCCGCCTCGACGTCGACAGCTCTGTGAATCAGCCGAGCATCGAGATCACGACGGCGAGCGTGCCCGCGTCCGCGAGCTGCGTCCTGACCTACATGACGAAGGCGAGTGCCGACGACGGGCTCGAGCTCCGCATCCAGCACGCCGGCGGGAACTACCTCCAGGACAGCGGGACGTGGTCGGGTTCGACCAACGAGGTCACTAGCGACGGGGCCACCGGCGCTCACGGCATGCTCGACCCGATGCCGGCGGAGTACGGGCGCGCGTCGCACGCCTTCGACAACGACAGCTCTGACGGCGCCCTGACCATCCGCATCCAGGCGCCGAACACGGCGAACCTATCCGCCTGGGTCGATGACCTCCGCCTGTACGTGGACTCGAAGGTCATCCCCGTACGCTCGACCGTCGGTGTGACGGCGTCCTCCTACTACCAGCTCGTCTCGCGCGTGCAGCAGTACCGGGAGATGGTGCTGGTGGACAGCGTGTCGGCAGGGGCGAGCGTCACGCTGAACGCTCTCCCGAAGCGCCAGTATGAGGGGCGCGACGTGCTCCGGTCGGTCGATTGGTGGCCGAGTCTGATGGTCGATCAGAAGGCGCCGCCCCTCTGGGAGGTGACCGCGAATCGATACCGGTTCGAGCTGAAGTGCCGAGCCGTCGGCACGGGGAGGGCCTGAGATGCCCTACGCCCCGACCCAGAAGTTCCTCCAGCGCGTCGCCCTCGCCCAGCGCGCTCACGCCGTGTTCGTCCTGGTCGTCGACCAGGCGCCGGTGAATTGGTGCTCGAACGCGGGCGGCGTGAGACCGAAGGCGGCCGGCGGGTCGGATTGGGACACGGCCGCGAAGCCGATGGTCTGCGGCTCCCTGAGCGTCGGAGCCCTGTCGGGCAACACCGTCGTCCCGAAGGATGGGCGCTTCACCGTCGGCACGCAGAAGCTGACGATCCTGGACGTCGGCGGGTGGGCCACGCGATGGCAGGCGACCGAGGTGGACGGCACCCGCATCTACCTCCGCGACGCCACCCTCTACGTCGGTACGGCCGACATGCACGAGGACGAGTATCAAGTCCTGTTCAAGGGGCTGGTAGAGGACACGCCGCTGAGCTCGGGCGGCGGAGCCTACGACGTGACCTTGGTCAGCCGCGTCCGTCGCCTCGAGGAAGAGATCATGACGGCGGCGGAGAACATCTCCGGCAGCTGTACGGAGCGCTTCTCCGACACCGTGCTCGACGGGGACTCCGACCTGAGCACGGAGGACGACTATTACAACGGGTGGACGCTGGAGTTCACCTCCGGCGCAGCCGAGGGCGAGTCCCACGTCATCTCCGACTATCTGGGATCGAACGCGAAGCGGTTGACCCTGCCCGGCTCGGGGAGCACGGGCTATGTCGTCGGGGACTCCTTCACGCTGACCAACCTGGTGACGATCGTCGGGAACCCGCTCGACATCTACGCCCGGATCCTGCTCGGGGACTTCGCCCTGAGCGGCACGGTGCAGACCGACTACCCGCTCTTCTCCGTCACGGGGAACCCGACCGGCCTCAGCTTCGTCGCGGCCGACCTCGACAAGGATGGAATCCAGGAGGAGCGGGACACGTGGCTGGCGGACGTCGTCTTCGAGCTGAAGTGGAGCGATAGCGAGAAGGCGAAGAAGACGCTGGAGGAGCAGATTTTCAAGGTGATCGGCGGCTACCCCACGGTCACGCCGGACGGCCTGCTGAGCGCTCGCATGGCCCGTCCCCAGGTCCCGCCCGTCACGCCGTTCGAGATCGAGGAGCACCACGTCGAGAAGGTCCCCCGTCGGAATCTGAAGCGCGGCGACCTGGTCAACAAGGTCGTCGTCATGGGGGATTGGAACCCGTCGACGGACAATTATCAGGAGCTCGCCTCCGTCGAGGTGAATGACAGCCGGTACACGCCCGCCGCGCTCGGCGTGACGAATCTCCTGGAGATCAAGAGCCGAGGGCTCGTCACCTCGCGGGATGGCGTCAACGTCGCCACGGCGCTCGCGAATCGCATCCTCGCCCGGCAGGGCCTGGGCGGCCCGGAAGAAGTAGCACTCGACGGCGGCCGCGCACTGGCGCTCCTCGAGGCCGGCGAGCGCGTGCTGTTGACTCACTCCGAGCTCCCGTCCGTGCAGTCCGCGACCCTCGGCAAGGCGCGCGAGGCCTTCGAGGTCGTGAAGGCATCCCCGGACCTGGCGAAGGGCAAGACCCGCCTGACGATGGAGCGGAGCTACATCGGTCAGCGCCCGGCGTTCATCGCGCCGCGGACCGCGAGTCGAACGTACGACGACGCGACCCCCACCGAGAAAGAGTCCTACTGCTACATCAGCCCGTCCTCTGGCAACTTCGATGACGGCGGCGCGCCGTACGTGGTGATCTAGATGGCGTTCACACCGAAGGCGAGCCTAGACATCTCCGTAAAGGACGTGGTCGACGAGGACCAGATCGCCGCGCTCGTGGACAACGACGAGGCTCTGGTGGAGCAGCCCTTCGCCCTGGACTTCACGGAGAAGAGTCAGACGGGCGTGGCTCATCCGACGTTCGGGTCCGCGGTGGTCTCGGACCGGCAGTACGTCCCGGCCGCGGCGAAGAAGCTGAGGGTGACCGTCCCTCTCAAGGCCTCCGCGGGCACGGGCTACGTCTCCGGTACCGTCGGCGGCGTGAGTGCAGACGCGGCCGCCACGACGACATCGTCGACCTACGAGGAG
The DNA here is from genome assembly GCA_010016025.2 of Alatinidae sp. Z8VKAUB7J3. Lineage (NCBI taxonomy): Eukaryota > Metazoa > Cnidaria > Cubozoa > Carybdeida > Alatinidae > Alatinidae sp. Z8VKAUB7J3. The sequence goes on along the minus strand of JAAAKM020000179.1, from coordinate 10,555 downwards.
GTCACGCTGACCTGGTCGGACGTCTCCTCGCTGCGCCAGACGTTCGCGGATCTCGACCTCAAGCTGAGCAACACCGGGAGCGGCAATACCACCTATGTCGAGTCTGTCGACCGCGGGACGTGCCGCTGGTACTTCGTCTGATGGCGTTCACCGAGATCGACAAGACGACCGAGGTACGCCCGGACGCCACGACCGGCAAGCCGCGACCGTGGACTCAGGAGTTCCTGACGAAGCTCGCCGATCGGGATGAGGCGCTCCAGGAGCGCGCGCAGCCGCGGAGCCAGTCCGAGGTCACGGCGTCGAAGGCCGGGGGCGGTACGGGCTCATCCAGCTACGGCTGGACGTACCTGCGTCGCGAGTACGTCCCTGGCTTCGCCGGAGGGATGCAGCTCGAGGTGGAGGCGAAGCACGCCGTTGGCTCGGGTGTCGTGACGAACATCCGGGGAAAGGTCCGACTGAGCGACGGGACGAACACGTCGGAGTCCGACCTTGTCGCGACGTCGACGTCCTACGGCCGGCTCCTGTTCACCATCGCCTCGATCGACTCGAACCTGAAGGGAGAGAACGTCGACATCGAGCTGGCCGGGGAGTTCGACCACGACTCCCCGACCTGGTCGACGACTCTGTCGATGCGGAACGACCGAACCCAAGCCACGCACGGAGCGGGAATCGTATGGACAAGCTGAGAGCTCTGGTCGCAGCCGTGCTGTTGTCGGTGTCGCCGGCGGCGGCGTTCTTCGACTACGTCCCGATCCGCACCGGTGTGGTCGTCGTGGACGCGGCGCCCTCGGGGGCCTGCGACGACACGGCGGCCCCGATTCAGATCGTGCGGGGCATCGGCGCCACCTACTACTGCACGAGCGGGGACACGTGGACCCAGCACGGCGCGGGCTCGGGCGACCTGCTCGCGTCGAACAACCTGTCCGACGTCGCGAATACGGCTACGGCGCGCTCCAACCTGGGCGCGGCAGCCTCGGGCGCGAATTCGGATATCACCTCGCTCTCGGGTCTCACGACGGACCTCAGCGTCGCGCAGGGCGGCACCGGGGCGAGCGATGTGGCGACGGCCCGGATGAACCTCGGGGCCGCCGCTGCAGCGGACCTCACGTCGCACACCGGGAGCACGTCCAACCCGCACAGCGTGACGGCGAGCCAGGTCGGGAACACGACGGCGCAGTGGAACGCGAATCAGGCCAACGGCGAACCGTTCGCGTCCGGGACCCCGTCTATCGGTGACGTCTGGACCTACGGCGGAGTGAGCTGGAACCACACGACGATCGGGTCGTCGGCGATCACCGACGGGAGCCTGACGGCTGACGACCTGGCGGCCGGGTCAGTCGGGAGCTCCGAGCTCGCTGCCGATGCCGTCACCAGTGCCGCCATCGCAGACGCGACCATCACCTACGCCGACGTCGATATGGACTTCTGGGCTCACATCGGGATGATCAGCCAACAGTCGAACATCAACGCGATGAACCCGGGGACCACGTACACCGACTTGTCGGCGACAGCCCATACCTGGCTGCCCGGTGACATCTGCCAGATCGACCAGTGCAAGGTGTCCGCCTACGGCGACGGCACGGACTCCGGAACCGGTACGCGTGGGATTCGACTAGTACGAACGTCGGATTCCGCCGTGCTCTGCACTCTCGAATGGACATCTCCCGACGCAGCGAATCGAGAGGGGAGCTGGAACACCGTCGGCGTGACCATCAATACGTCGACGGAGGCTCACCTCCAGGTCCGGGGCATGAACGCGACGGACGATCTCACCCTCAACACGATCGCGGTGAAAGTCGTCTGTCTTAACTGACGGAGGTCTACTCCCATGTCGCAACTCCTGATCGTGCAGCTCGTGGACGCGCTCCAGTTCACCAACCAGGCGATCCGAGCCGCCAGGCCGAACTTCGACCCGGCGGACTCGGGCACGTTCTACCAGTTCCTCGAGAACGAGGACCGTGGCGACGGCCTCGCGGAGATCGAGTATTCGGTCTGGGAGGGCGAGGCGCACAAGGAGGCGAGTCCGTTCCCGTTCTACACGCCGAACGGTGAGCTGCCGGACGGACAGCGTGCGTTCGCGCCCATCGTGTCGCCGCGTTCGGGGCGGAGCGTCGATCTCGACCCGACTACGGCCAAGACCAAGGTCCTCGAGTACTACGAGCGCCGCGGCGAGCTCCCCGAGCCGTTCGCGGCCGAGCTCGCGCGTCGTCGCGCGGCCTGACCTTCCCACTCAGGCGGCCGTCGGGTGCGAGCTCGGCGGCCGCCGCTGGAGGCTACATGTCGGAGAGAAAGACGTGCGGCACGCCGTACTCCGGCGTCGACGATCGATACCGGGAGCTACGGTGTGAGAACCCGGAGGGTGCCTGCGGCTCGATGCACCGCGCGCTGTACGGCGGCGTCCCGATCATGTGGGGATGGGGCAGCCCGAAGGACGGCGCCGCGGCGGGCCCTACGAAGGGGGAGGCGTGAGCGTCATCCCCGGAACCGACGTCCGGCTCGGGCCCCTGCTGGACGCGATCGCGCACGTGGAGAGCAGCGGAGGCCTCAACAACGTCGCGCGTTACGAGCAAGCCTGGATGCCGAAGGGCGCCGAACGCACGGTGCAGGGGCTGCTTCTCGTCGGCACTGGCGCCTGCATGAGCAAGGTCGCCATGGAGCGCTGGGAGCGGTTCGGAATCTGGACGTCAGCGAGCTACAGCCGATGGCAGATTCTGTACCACACCGCCGCCGATCGAGGCTACGACGGCGACCCACGAGTCCTCTGGTTCGACGAAGCCGCCCAGCCCTTCGTCGAAGCTCAACTCAAGTACCTGGCCTCGGACCGGTGCCGTTACCCCGCGCGTACGGTCGAGGACTTCGCGCGCGGCTGGAACGGCGGGAACCCTCGCTCGATGGCCGTCCCCTCTGAGTACGTCGAGCGTCTGACTGCGGCATACCACGAAGCCGTCAACGCCTAGGACCGGGAGCATCGCTCCCCGACGGAGAGACCATGAAGAAGTTCGTCAGTCGGAAGCTGTTCGCGTTCATCGGTACCGCGTTCGCCGCGGTCCTCGTGCAGGCCGGTCTGCCGGAGGACGCGGCGGCCGAGGTCACAAAGTGGCTCGTCGCCCTCGGCTCCGCCTACATCGTTGGCCAGAGTGCCGTCGATGCGGCTGCTGCGAAGAAGGCTACCGCCGAGGAATAGACCGCCGAGCAGATTGCGGGGGGTGGCACCATGAGCGAGTACGCCACGAAGGCAGAGCTGGACCTGGTGCGAGAGCACCAGCGGCGCGACACCGACCGGCTGGCGAAGGCTGTGGAGGACCTCACGAAGGCAGTAGCGAAGCTCGAGGTGCGCGTCGGACAGCTGGGCACTAAGAGCGGAGCCTGGGGCCTTGCAGCGGGCGCGCTGCCGATCGTGATTGCGCTTGGTATATACGCCCTGCGGTCTGCTGAGTAGGTTACCATGATGTTGTGGACGAGAAGCAACAGATCGAGGCGCTCGCGGAAAGTGTCGAGCTCTTACGCAAGCAAGTCGATCGGGTTGCCGCGTTGATGGTGAGGGCGCGTCGGTTGCGCGTTGTCGTGGGCGTATTGCTCGTAGTGCTTGCCGTCGTCGTCGGATGGGCGATCCGGGGCGTCGTCGACGAACGACGCATAGACCGAGTCGTTCTTATCGAGACGGAGGCTGAGCCGGAATGAGCACCAAGAGGCCGGAGACGGCGGTGTACTCGGGGCACACTCGGGTCCGTGTTCTGATCATCCCGGAGGGCGCAGACGCGGCACGCTGCCCCGACGGCACCCACCCCTGCGCATGCGGCGACGAGACGCTGAAGCCGGCGGCCGAATCGTACTGTTCGACTCGTGGCGGTCTCGACGGCGAGATCGTCCGAACGGGGCCGGGCACCGGCAAGGGCAAGTGCGAGGACGGTACCCGATTCCGTCTCCGGTGCTGCTGCCCAGACTGATCACCCTCGCTCACTCTGGAGCCGGTCGAGCTGCTCGAGCAGCGCGGCGACGATCTCCGGAGCCCGTGCAGTGAATTCGACGTCCGGCCAGTCCTGGCCTTCCTGCCCTGTCCGCACGCCGGGGAACAGCAGACGGTTCCGTCCGTCGAGGATGTCGGGGCACTGGCTGCGCTGGCCGCGGTGTACTGTCCAGGGACCGGGGGAGATGCGGGTGAGAAGGCGGCGGATATCGGCGAGGTCCATGATGGTCTCCTAGGGTGAGACCGGGCGCCGACCAGGGGAGTGTAGCAGCGGCGGGCGCTCGGTTGGGGGACCGGCCTCGGAGGAGGGGAGGACGTCCCGCCGCTGCTGTTCAGATGGAGAGTCGTGACTCCGGGGCCCGTCTCCCTACCGGACGTAGAGGATCTGGTGGGGGATGCCGGCCAGGTGGATCGCTGCCTCGTCGTCTCGGCGGGTCTTCTCGGTCGGGTCCTCGAACTGGAGCAGCTCGATCTCGCCCGTCTTCTGGAGCCGGAGTAGCTCAGCATCGAGCTCGCCCCGGCTCATCTTCGGGAGGGCCTCCCGGAGGTCCGCCAGGCGGACGCGCGTCACGGTCCGGCCACCACCGAGCTCGATCGCCTTCGCCTTGACGTCCATCCTCGTCGCCCTCCTTCAGGCCAGCGCCGCGGCGGCGGCGTTGCGGACGTACAGGCTCCCCTGTCGGACGTAGCCGCGAGCGATCCGCTCCGACTTCCATCCGCCTTGGTCCATGATCTCCCAGGCCGTGGCGCCGGCGGCCGCGGCCGACGTCGCGAGCCCGGAGCGCAGCGAGTGGCCGGCGACCGTCTCGGGGTCCAGGCCGATACGCGCGGCCGAGCGCTTCACGACGCCGGCGATCGCTCGAGGCGACATCTCCCCGCCGACCTCGCTGCCCCATCGGCCGATCGTCCGGAACACGGGCCCGCCCTCGAGCTGCGCGGCGGCGAGCCACGCCCGGACCGCCGTGACCGGGCAGGGCTGCGGCACAGACGGGATCCCGACGTCGCGGCCGACGCCGTCCTGGTCGGTCTTCGAGCGCCGGATCGTGACCGTCACGCCCTCCGGGACGAAATCGAGGTCCTCGATCTGCAGGGCGGCGAGCTCGCTGCGCCGGAGCGCGCCGGACCACCCGACGAGCAGCAGGGCGCGATCGCGCGTACCGCGCAGCCCGTTCGGCACGGCCGCCACCATCTGGCGGAGCTCGTCGGCCGAGATGGGCCGGACCTGCCGTTGTGCACAGCCGAACGTCCGCTTCAGCCGCTTCAGCGCCGTGCGCACTGCGAACGACGTTGTCGGGGACTCGTGCCCCGCTCCGCGGTGAACGGCCGCCAGCGCAGCGCACCGGCGCTCGAGCGTCGAGATACGACGTCCGGCCTGGCCGAGGTCCACGAGGTAGGCAGCGACGCTCTCAGGGGCTGCTGGTAGCTCCTGGTGGCCGTGGCGTCGGCACCACCGCGACCAGTCTGCCAGGTCGGAGCGGTAGGCGCGCAGGGTAGCGGGGGAGACGGCCGGCGCGAGCCCGGCGAAGTTGAGCGAAGAGGCGGGCTGAGGGACGAGCATTTCGGGCCTCCGATTTGGTCCACTCCTGGTCCACTAATTCAGTCCAAAGCGTCGCGCCGTGTTCCAAAACCCCGGCGATTCCTCGGAAGTCCAGTATTTCCGGGGTTTCCTATCTGCTGACACAGCAAGCGGCACCGGCGGTGCAGTCGGGCTGCTGTGTCGCCGCAACGGCTGTGAGATCGGCCGTGAGACGTATCGCACGGCGGTGCGACCGTCTGACGGCTCGGTGGACGCGCGCATCTCCGTCGCCTACTCTGGAACGGGTGGGGCGGCTGACGGAGGGGACGACGATGGTGCGCTGGCTCGGTTCCGGAGAGGGGCGTCGGCCGTCCGGTCAATCTCGACGAACGCTCGCGCCTCTGTTCGCCGTGCCGCTGCTGGCGACCTGCGCCCCTGCCGTCCACGCCGAGCCCGAGTCGACGACCCACGTGCTGTTGATCAACGGCGGCGGTCGCCCGGCGGCCAACTACCTCAGCCATCTCCATCACCTGGAGGACATGGTCGGGCGGTTGACCGCGCGCGGCGTGCCCGCCGATCGGATCCGGGTGTTCAGCGCCGACGGATCGGACGACACGCCCGATCTGGCGGTGCGGGAGCCGCGACCCGAGCGGTTCTGGCTCATCGACGACACTCGCCTCGGCCGGAGGCTGCGACCGCGCAAGCGCTTCGTCGACAGCCGGCTCGACGGTTTCGAGCTGCGCCCCGCCACCGTCGACTCCCTCGAGAGCTGGGTCCTGGAGGAGGGGATTCGTCTGGGAGAGGGGGACACGCTGCTGGTGTTCGTGACCGACCACGGCGAAGAGAACCCCGACGACCTGGACGACGGCACGATCTCCCTTTGGAACGAGGACCTGTCGGTGACCCGGCTCGAGGAGCTGCTGGAGCTGTTGCCGCCGCCGGTCCGGGTGGTCTTCCTGATGAGCCAGTGCTTCTCGGGGACGTTCGCCTCGCTCGTGCGGGAGGACCGCGTCGGCTGGGATCGGGACTGGTGTGGCTTCTTCTCGACGTACCGGGATCGGCCCGCATACGGTTGCTACCCCGAGGGCCGGGACGTCGACCGTATCGGTCATGCCTTCCGTTTCATCGACGCCCTCGGCCGGGCGGCGCCGATGAACGCCGCCCACTACGACGTCGTGGAGCACGACCGCACGCCGGACGTACCGCTCGCCACGAGCGACGTTCTGGCGGGCGACGTCCTCGACGAGACCGCTCGGGCGCGCGGCCGGCAGCCGGCGGAGCTGGTCGACGAGCTCCTCGCCCAGGCCTGGGGCCGGCGTGCCTACTGGGAGCCGGTCTTACGGCGGCTCGATCGGCTCGGCCACGCGTACGGGGTGTTCAGCCCGCGCAGTCTGGCGGAGCTATCGACCCTGTCCGCCCAGCTCGACGGCATGGCGGAGCGCATGCAGGCCTACGCCGACCGTTGGGAGATCGCGTTGCGCGATCTCAAGCAGGAGCAGATGCGTCGATTCCGGCTCGAGCACCCGGACTGGGACGCCCGCCTGGAGGAGCCCGAGCTGCGGCAGCTCGACGACGGCGGCCGGGAGATCACGGCCGCCGAGCTGCTGTCGTCGTTCGAGGCGTTCGTCGACCGCGACGTCGAGATCCGCGCCCGCCTCGACCGTCTGCGAGAGCAGCACGAGCTGTCGTCGCAGGCGAGGTGGCGCCTCGATGTCCGCCGTGCAGCGATCGAGCGGATGCGTCTGCTGTTGCTCGGCGTCGCGGTGCGCGAGCTGCAGCGAACCGAGGGGCTTCCGGCGGATTGGTCGCTGCGGATCGACCGGGTACGCGGCTGTGAGTCTTGGGCCCCCGGGAGCCTGGGCGGAGAGCTGGACGTCCCGGCCCCGTCGGCGAGCTACCCGCCGCTGGCCCACGAGGCCGAGCTGCTGGAGCAGGTGCTCCCGGGCTGGCTGGGCATCCGGTTCCGCAATCCTCCGCGCGAGGGCGAGCCGGAGGGATCGGTCGGCCCTCCGGAGGTGCAGGTCGTCTACCCCGACTCGCCTGCGGCCGCCGCCGGGCTGCAGCCGGGAGATCGTCTCCTCGGACCGCCCGGCGACCCATTCGACGAGCCACGCCGTCTGCGCGAGTGGACGATGACCTCGCCGACCGGTGTGCCGCTCGCGCTGGAGGTATCGCGTCCGGGGGGCGGAGAGGAGCCGATCTCCGTCCAGCTCGTCCTCCAGCCGTACCCGCTCGAATGGCCGGAGCTGCCGAGCCCGCCCCAGGTCGGGGAGCTGTCGCCGGTCCTGCCGGACGGTCTCGATTGGGTGGCCGGGGAGCCGACCGCCACCGCCGCGGAGGCCGCGCCGTCGGGTCACCTACTGTTCTTCTGGGCCACCTGGTGCGTCCCGTGCAAGAACGCAGTTCCGGAGGTGCGAGCGTTCGCCGAGGAACGTGGTCTGCCGGTGGTCGCGATCTCGGATGAGCCGGCGGACACCGTGAGCTCGTTCCTCTCCGATCGGACCCAGCCCTTCTTCGACCACGTGGTCTCCGACACCTCCCGACGGACTCTGCTCTCCCACGGGGTGAGCGGCACACCGACCCTGGTCTGGGTCGCCGGCGACGGGACGGTGGTGCACCGCGAGGTGGGCTATCGGCGGTCTGACGGGCTCGCCGTCGACGGCTGGGACTGGTCCGACCGCTAGGATCGCCCTTCGGCGCTTCCGGCGGGGAGAAAACAAGGCGAAAAAATCGCTCGTTCAGCCCCCCGACGCCCTTTCTTCCGGCGTCAATCCATCGTCGGTGCCGAGGGGGCTCGCGAACGGAACCTCACGTCACCCCTCCCGATCGATTCGTCTCTGGGGCCACCCTCTAGGGTACGAAGTGTCTACTTTCAAGTCACTTACGCCGATCTTCCGTGTTCCGAGTAGATGCGTACGCAATCAGTACGTTCACCTACCCCGACTGTTCGATTTCCACCATTGATCCGGATCGAGCAGCTCTCCCCTCGTCTCGCCCGCGGGGCGCCCTCACGAGGACGCAAAACCTTTACCAAACCAGGCTGGAAGGCGTTGGCGGTAATCCGAACCCGGCAGCTCGCCGAGGATCGACCTGGCGCAAATAGTTGATTTTTAAGACAATAGGGATAACCCGTATCTGAGGTGCGTCTTTCCGGTCCTTCGAACGCGGTAAGCGCCTAGAAGGCTCTTGAACTTTCCGGTAAAGCAATGTACCGTTGGGTCCGCTGGGACGGCCAGGTCCGGTATTCCGTCGAGAATCGATACGTTCGATTCCGAGACATCCACGACATCCGAGCCTGTGCCGGAGACGTCCCTGGGGGGGACGTTCTCGACTCTCGGCCCAACACTGGAGGTAGGAGTCTTGACGCACTCTGCGTGTACCAGGCTGCGCTACGGCGCAGCTTCTCTCCATAGAGCTATGAGCCGGGCGGCCGCGGTTCTGCTGGTGGCCTCACCGGCTGCGCTCGCCACGATCGACACACCACCCGACACGGTCGCCCCGGAGTTCCCGGGCGGGGGCTCGAATCCGGACGCGGTCTGCATCGCATCCGGGTCGTTCTCGATCGTGCCGGCTCCGATCGGGGCCCCGGGCCAGTCCTGCGCGGGCGGCCTGAAGGTCGGTGACATCGTCACCTACCAGGTGTTCGTCAACAACAACTCGCGGACCGTCGCGGGGACGGACGTCAACGCCCGGCTCTCGGGCGTCACCGACATCTTCGAGGCCTGTACCGACGCTTTCTGCTCGCCGGAGTTCCGCTTCCCGGACGCGCTCGAGTTCGTCCGCTGCTCGGCCACCATCGACCCGGCGATCGCCTGTGAGCCCTCGCCCGACGACCCGGACAACGTGGTCGAGCTCGATTTCACCGGCGTCCCCGACGGCGGCGTGCTGCTGCCGCCGGGTGCCAGTCAGCCGGTCGCCGTGCTCGAGTTCATCGCCGGTGCCCCGGTCGGTGGCGGTGAGTGCGGCCTGTTCATCACCGACGGCCGGACCGGTCCGGTCGACCTCACGACCGACGATCCGCGCTGCGACGTTCCGGTCAGCGCCGGGGCCCAGGGCAGCACGAGCCTCTTCTATCCGGCCTGCACCGACGACTCCCAGTGCGACGATGGCATCTCCTGCACGGTCGACGTCTGCGACGTCGGCGGAACCGGCACCTGCTCGAGCACCCCGAGCGATGCGCTGTGCGACGATGGTCTGTTCTGCACGGGCGTGGAGACGTGCGACCCGGTGAACGATTGTCAGGACGGCGAGGACCCGAACCCGGACGACGGCGTGGGCTGTACGGACGACTCCTGTGACGAGGACAACGACCGTATCGTGAACGCGCCGAACGACGCACTGTGCGACGACGGGATGTTCTGCACCGGCGTGGAGACGTGCGACCCGGTCAATGACTGCCAGGACGGCGAGGACGTCGATCCGGACGATGGCGTGGGCTGTACGGACGACTCGTGCGACGAGGACAACGACCGTGTCGTGAACGCGCCGAACGACGCACTGTGCGACGACGGGATGTTCTGCACCGGCGTGGAGACCTGCGACCCGATCAACGACTGTCAGGACGGCGAGGACGTCGATCCGGACGACGGCGTGGGCTGTACGGACGACTCGTGCGACGAGGACAACGACCGTATCGTGAACGCGCCGAACGACGCACTGTGCGACGACGGGATGTTCTGCACGGGCGTCGAGACCTGCGACCCGGTCGACGACTGCGAGACCGTCGAGGGGAGCGTCCCCGATCCGGACGACGGCGTGGGCTGTACGGACGACTCGTGCGACGAGGTCAACGACCGGATCGTGAACGAGCCGAACGACGCGCTGTGCGACGACGGGATGTTCTGCACGGGTGTGGAGACGTGTGACCCGTTGAACGACTGTCAGGACGGGGACGACCCGAATCCGGACGATGGCGTGGGCTGTACGGACGACTCGTGCGACGAGGTCAACGACCGGATCGTGAACGAGCCGAACGACGCGCTGTGCGACGACGGAATGTTCTGCACGGGTGTGGAGACGTGTGACCCGTTGAACGACTGTCAGGACGGGGACGACCCGAATCCGGACGATGG